>CAUYQG010146954.1:0-10166 GCA_963574415.1 Tarsius wallacei | reverse complement strand
TTGAAAATTTTTAAATTGGTAACATTTTAGGGGTTATAACTTAACAAGGAACAGAATTTTTCAGTGTATTGCTTTTTAAAAGAATGTAAGGACAAATGATTATTTGGAGGGCAGGGTCATAATTTTAAATAATGACAGAGGCCACTTGGTATAAGGACATGATACTAAGCTGCTTATTTTGTGACCATGAAAGACATCTGCTCAATTACATGACTCTCTCAGTCTTCTAAAACACAATACCATAAACTGGCAAGCTTAAGCAACAGACATTTATTTCTCACAGTTCTGGAGGTTGGAAATCTGAGATCAGGGTGACAGTATGGCCGGATACTTGGTGAGGCCCTTTGTCCTTGTTATATCTTCACATGGCCTTCCTCCCTACACACAAAGAAAGAGATCCCCTGCCTTCTTGTTTTTGAAATAATGAGGACACTAATCCCATCATGAGGGCTAAATTTATGATCTAATCTGACCTTAGTTACCTTCCTCAGTTTTCTCCACATACCATCATCACATTGGGGGTTAGGGTTTCAACATGAATTTGTGGGGAAACAAACATTCAGTTCATAGCAATGAACTTTGCTTTATTTTATTTCAAGGCATTCAACAGATCACTGTTTTAATTAAAATTAACATACACGTGATTAAAACAAACTTTGTCCTTCAAGGAACTATCTAACTTGCATTTCTATCAACTACTTTAGTAACTTGTTATTGTCTTTTACAACAGCATCTGGGTTAAACAACATATGTCCTAGATATATTTGCTGGTGGTTCCCAGTGTTTGATCTGTGATTTAGACTGAGTGGACTTCAGAAGATTACATGAAAATCATTGCAGCTTTTTTCGTCTCTGAAAATAAATGAATCTAAACATTAGGTTCATTTATCCATAGATCAGAAGATTCAGTTTCTTGTCTCAACCCTCCTGTTGAATAGTTGTGTGCTCTTGGGAAACTATGTTCTTTTAAGCCTTTTTCTATAAAATTGAAATAATACCATCTTGCTCTTTCTCACAGGACAATGAGAGTCAAATAAAATGATATAATGGAAGTACTCAACTGAAATATATAATCTGCTTTATAAAAGCAATGAGTTATTATGTAACAGAAAGTACAGCAGGTTACATAAAAATAAGTGTAAAATATATCAATGCCTCTAGGAGTTTAAAACCTAAGACAATATATGGGTAGGAAGATAAGCACTCTCTGCTCATGCTATTGTAACCAGGAAAAATTGTGAAATCTAGATATAAAGTAAGTGTCAAGATTCTGGAAATGTGCCCGTCTACAGCAGAGCTGTTGACATCAAGTAGAAAAATTATTCTGTCTAAAATTTGGATAACTGCTATTACTAGTTGCTTTTTATTGGAGAGTGTTATTTTCTGCTCTTTCTGCTCATTTTTACTAGACAGATAGCACAATTTGAGAGTAGGTGTACACCTTTGTAAATCCATAAATGAAATGAAGCCATCAGGAAGAGAATAGCTCTTTCAGAACCTCTCTTTGAGCTTCTCTGATGGGACCTGATTTTCACCTAAAGAGCTTTGGACAAGCCCAACAGGCCATCTTTAGTTTCCTGGTCTGTGCAGAGTAGCCCTTCTTCTCTTGCACATCAGGTGGTCATCCTGGTGCTTCATGCTCCTATCATATGTGTCTTGTTTCATTATTTTTACCCTTAAGTCTTATTGGTTGGCTCCTTTGCATATATAAATATCTGGGAAGAATTATTGCTACTATAGCAGAGTGATTGGCCAGGTTTTTCTCAAACCTAGTGAAATATTCAAGAAACAAGTGAATGAAGGTCTCTGGTTTAAGAATATATTTTCAGAAGGTTACTAATGGCTTCTGTGTATGATTCAGTTCAGAGTGTTGGCAGAGATTGATAGCATGTGAGTGTATTTATTGCAGTTTCTTACAGAGGATTCTGTACATGTATCTATGCCAATGAAAAGGGCACTATATTTCCAGATGACCAACATTTGGTATTTTGAAAATGGCCTAAATCTTTGGGTGGAAGTAATGGTCTATCCTCTTACAACTTTCTAAACATGTAGCACTGCTGTCAGATTGATGGTGTATATGTGTGCTTTGGAGATGAACATTATGTAATTTTGTAGGAACACCCCTTAACTGAAGAATCAATATAGGGGATCTATGAACCTTCCCTCCCCAGTGTGTGTATTTAGCTTCATATTCTCTCATACAGCTAATGTTAACAGTAGTTCTTCAGCAGGATTGAATAATGCTTGGTGAAACTCTTGATCATTTAAAATGTTTACTTTTTCTCCAAAGCATAGCACTGGAATCAGATACCTCTCAATTCCAAATCTGAGAGCCATTTGCATCTGAGTATGACCTTGCATATGTTACTTAACCTACCTGAGCCTCAGTTTCTCTACCTGTAAAGTGAAGACAGTAGCCTTATATAGGATTATTGTAAGGTCTAGATGTATCACATATAAAAGGCCCAAAATAGCACCTGATATGTAGAAGGTACTCAGTAAGTTTTAGAGGCATTGTATCCCTTTGTCAATCATTTTTATGCTCTTTGTGTTCATTCTTTATGATAACATGAGACATACCTGCTCAAAATTCCCATTGGTCAATATTTTACTTTAGAGAATTTTGCAACCTTGATTTCTCCAGAAACTTCACTTCTTTTTACATCTCAGGTATGCAGCTTGGAGAGTCTCAAAACAGCTCTGCTTAGGAAATTTAATAAAAGGAAATCTAAATTAAACCACCCCAACTCCTAGCTCTTTTAATAAACTTCTTTCAGTAAGATTTTTTGGATTATAATAAGAGTTACTTGAGGATAAAATATTAATTTGATTTTAATTTAGGGCACTGAAATGATGTATGCTGGTATTATTAAACTTAACTTTTTTCTGATTTGGGGACAAAACTAAACCACCATTAAGTGGTGAGGCCACATGCCTCAGCAATGCACATGTTGACAGGCCTTGAAAACATTGAAAATTTAGGATAAACTTTTATGTAACTTACTGGAACAAAGCTAGATATTTAATGATCATTAAAGCATCATAGATGAATAATATTAAGTTTACTGTGTGCTTTGATTTAAATTATTTAATGGTGTTCTGTACAATAAAATAGTTTATCTCCTGTGGCTTTATGAAAATGGACTCTCTAATTCAAAAATCCTTTTATTAGAAGAGAGAAAAATAAAAATTTGGTAGCAAGAAGGTTGAGTTTCATGGGCCCATTTTACCTACTATTAAAAATGATCATTTCAATAGATGCAGAAAAAGCATTTGACAACATCCAGCATTCCTTCATAATAAAAACCCTCAACAAAATAAGTATAGAGGGAACATTCCTCAAAATAATAAAAGCCATATATGACAAACTCACAGCCAATGTCATCCTGAACAGAGAAAAGTTGAGTGCATTCTGCCTCACTGGATTAAGTGAGGACTCCCACTCTTACTACTCCTATTCAACAGAGTGCTGGAAGTCCTAGCCAAAGCAATCAGGCAGAAAAAGAAATTAGGAGTATCCAAATTGAAAGTGAAGAAATTTGCATGGCCTGGTGGCTCAACCTGTAATCCCACGCATTGGGAGGCTGAAGTGAGTGGATTGCCTGAGCCCGCGGGTTTGAGACCCACCTGGGCAACTTGGCGAGACCTCATCTCTACAATAAATCAAAAAATTAGCCGGGTTTGGTAGCGCACACCTGTAGTTCCAGCTAATTGGAAGGCTGAGGCAGAAGGATCGCCGGAGCCTAGCAGGTCGAGGTTGCGGTAGCCGGGAGCGGCCACTGCATTCCAGTCTGGGCGACAGAGTGAGACTCCAAC
This sequence comes from Tarsius wallacei, assembly GCA_963574415.1. Lineage (NCBI taxonomy): Eukaryota > Metazoa > Chordata > Mammalia > Primates > Tarsiidae > Tarsius > Tarsius wallacei. Next base: position 6,347 of record CAUYQG010146954.1, on the reverse strand, counting down.
TCAAAAAAAAAAAAAAAAAAAAAAAGAAAGTGAAGAAATTAAACTCTCTCTGTGTGCCAATGATATTATCTTATACCTAGGGAATCCTAAGGACTCCTCAAAAAGACTCCTGGATTTGATAAATGAATTTGGTAAAGTTTTGGGATACAAAATCAACACACACAAATCAATAGTGCTGCTATACACCAACAGAAACCAAACTGAGGATCAAATCAAGAACTAAATTCCATTTATACTAGTAGCCAAAAAGCTAAAATACCTAGGAATATATTTAACCAAGGAGGTTAAAAGATCTCTACAAGGAGAGCTACAAAACTCTGATGAAAAAAAGTTGCAGAGGGCACAAACAAATGTAGAAACATTACATGCTCATGGATTAAAAAGTCAACATTGTTAAAATGACCATACTATCCAAAGTAATCTACAGATTCAATACAAACCCTATCAAACTACCAGTGCCATTTTTTCACAAAATTAGAAAAAACAAACCAAAAATTCATATGAAACTACAAAAAAGCCAGAATAGCCAAAACAATTCTAATTAAAAAGAAGAAAGCTGGAGGCAACATATTTCCTGACTTCAAATTATACAAGACGGTAGTAACCAAAACAGCTTGGTACTGGTACGGGAGCAAACACATGACCATTGGAATTGAAGAGAGAATCCAGAAATAAACCCAAATATCTACAACCAACTGGTTTTCAACATACCCTGGGGAAAGGACACCCTATTCAACAAATGGTGCTGGGAAAATTGGATAGATACAAGCAGAAAAATGAAACTTTATTCCTATTTCTCCTCATATACAAAATATAACTCGAGTTGGGGTAAAAACTTAACTGTCAGGGGGATGGGGGTGGGATTGGCAGTTGAGGGGAACTGCTAGGGGAAGGAGGGGCATACCTCATCAACAAGGGTATCTGCATAATCAACGTTTGTATACCTAACCCTGAATTGTACCCCACATTTTTATTTAAAAAAAAAAAAACTTGTGTCAGACCTGAAATTGTAAAAATACTAGAAGAAAATCCAGGAAAACTCTTCTGGACATTGGCTTAGGCAATGTGGCTAAAACCACAGGTTCAAGACCAACCTGGACAACTTGGCAAGACCTCATCTCCACAATAAATAAAAAAATTAGCCAGGTGTGGCAGCGTACGCCTGTAGTTCCGGGTACTTGGAAAGCTGAGGTGGAAGGATTGATTGCCTGAGCCCAGTGGGTCGATGCTAGGGTGGTGGAGAGCATGCTACTGCACTCCAACCTGGGCAATGGAGTGAGATGCTGACTCAAAAAAAAAAAAAAAAAGATATTTGAAAACAGCAAGCATAGATGGGGCTAGAGGGTACACGTAAAGCCCAGGCCCCAAAGCTATTGAAATAAAAAAAGAAAATTGCCTGGGGATTTTTAAAATTTGTGAAGGATTTTTAAACTATTAAATTGTTGGCTGGGGTTAGTAGAGTTTATGTGGTATTCCTTTCTTATTCTCACAGTGTTAAATGCATAGCTAATGTAATCTTATTTATCTCCTGTAAAAGCACTTTATCTCTTCATCACTGAGCACAGGGAGCAAAAAGCTCAATTGTCTTCCAGAACCTGGCAGGAAATCAAAATGAGTGAAGTGGTCTGGGTAGAGCCCATGGCCAACTCTATCACATACTCCTTCAAAAGGCTGCTGCATTTCACTTCCATGATTGTTGCCACATCTGAGTTTTTAACAACAACAACAGCAACAACAACAACAAAACATGGATTTTTATATGTAAAAAAACTCACTATTATATAATCTATAGGAAATTACAAATATGTACTTTTATGGAGCAAATTTGATCTGGATCGGCCTGTGGTCTCACATGACCATGTCCAGTCTGAATTTTATTTTCTTTTTTTCCCACACATTAAAATATTTGTTTTTAATGTCTTTTGCAGCAACTTGGATGTAATTAGAGAACATCATCCTAAGTCAACTAGTGCAGGAATGGAAAACTAAACCTGCATGTTCTTACTTATAAGTGGGAGGTAAACTAAAGAACTGAAAAGGCACATAGAAAGGCATAATGGATACTGGAGACTCAAAACTGGTAGGGTGGAAAGGAGGGGAAGGATGCAAAATTATCTATGAGGTACAATGTGCTCAGGTGAGGGTGGTGAGTACACGTAAAGCACAGACTTATTAGCTGCTTAACAATGCTTCCATGTAAACAAAAGCCATTTGGACCCCTAAAGCTACTGAAATAGCAAAAATAAAAATTATTATTATTATTATTATTGTTATTATTTTGAGTTGGAGTCTCACTCTGTCACCCAGACTGGAGTGCAGTGGCCGCTCCTGGCCACTGCAGCCTCGACCTGCTGGGCCTCTGGCGAGCCCTCCGCCTCAGCCTTCCAAGTAGCTGGAACTACAGGTGCGCGCTACCACGCCCGGCTAATTTTTTGACTTATTGTAGAGATGAGGTCTCGCCAAGTTGCCCAGGTGGGTCTCGAACCCGCGGGCTCAGGCAATTCACTCACCTCAGCCTCCCAAAGCACGGGATTACAGGCTGAGCCACCGAGCCCAGCTGAAAAAAAAAATTATTTTTAATTGACACATACTGATTGTATGTACTTACGGGGTATGTGTGTATATTGTGTAATGAACAGCCCAGTCAGAGATGTGGCTTCAGAAGCAATGGCCGCCCTCATTTTTTACACACACAGAGAACCTGCCCTCCAGTTACTTTGAATTATTTATCTTTTCCAGAACACATCAATCATTTTCCTGCTCTCTGCCTTTGTGTGCTGTTCCACGGATCAGCATGCTGTCTCCTTGGCTCCTTCCCTTTCCACATACCAGCTTGACAAAGTCTCTATATTCTCCTTTAAGCATCAGTACTTGAGAAGTCTTCTGAGAAGGTTTCTGTGAGCATCCAATTTTGGAACTAAGATGAATTATTGCTCACTAATCTATATTTCCATATTACACTGCATTTTAATGACTTATTTACATGTCTGTCTCATTATTCCTCCTTCATTTCTGTTCACTCAGCTGTTGCAGTGAGGGGAAGCACAATAGCTGCAGAAAAAATGCAACCAAGAACCTTCTGATTTGTTATCAGGGCATAATTTCCACCATTCCTGCTCAGGATGAGGCCACCACCTGGGGATCATAATCTAGACTTCCAACCTGCCCACCTGAGCAACTTGGCAGAGTAGACATTTGGTGTTACTGAGTCAGACCCCATGGAACAGATGACCTATAGTACTTTATTTTCTCAGGCTGGTTTTATAACCTTAGTTCAGTCCAAGCCTGGGTAATCTTGTCATCCCTGCTCCAGTTGCCTGGCCTTGGCACTCTCATGGAGAAGCTTTATGAAGGAGGGACAGGAAGGGAAGACCTTTCATCATATAACATTGATAAATAACTTGAGCTGTAAAGCATTTACTTGCCAAGATATCTACAAACAATTCATTATCTACAAACAATTCATTGCCAACCCCCAATGCTGCCCATAATGGTTGCCCCAGAAACCAGTTTTTGAAAGTTTCTCATCCCAACCAGATTGGGGGCTCTTCATGGAGGCAGGAGCTGTGTCTTATTAATTTTTGTATCTTCAGCGCTGAACAAACAGAAGGAGCTCAAATACTTGTTACGTGAACAGTCTGGAGGAAGGAATGACTATAAAGACGATGTGAAAACTTGGTTTTCATTTACAGCTAACATTTTGTGCCCCAGGCTGTAAAATGTACCTCAGGCTCCTTGACCAATTTCACATTTGCTAAATAAATAAAATGAAGGCTAATAGGACACCACATTTATACTTGCTTCACGTTTTAGACAGATGGAACAAACAGAACTGATTGTGGTTTTATTTTATTTTCTCAGACCTCGTTGAACTTGGAGTTTACCCAGTGTTTGCTCAGCCCAGTCAGGGATCTCATCAGGATCTATGGCAGTGCTCACCAAAAGATTTTATTTTGAGATCAGAAAGTCATTTTGAGTAAGTATGAGACTGGGTGAACATACTGTGGTATTTCTTATCCTGATTTTTGTCTCAACATACATTAAAAATAAGCCAATATAACAGAAAAGTAATTAGATTAATAAAAATATCAGACATTTACTATGCAGTTAATATATTATGTGGACTGTATGAAGCACTTTACAGAAATAACATGTTTACCTTGCAACTTCTCTGTGAGAACCCATAATCACAAATATGCCAAATAAATCACCCCAGGTGTTTAAACTAGTAAATGTTTATCTGGCTTTAAACCTGATCTCTTTCTAGAATACTGAAATCTGTGAATACAGTTTTACTTTAATTGTTTTCATAACGTAAATTGCACAGTAAATGATTCTAGCAGTTTGAAAGTTCTCTAAATTAGAAGCCACTTGAGGATCACAGTCTTCAGAAATAAAATAATGAATGGAAGGCCTTATCCTAGCAAATATGATCCCTGAAAGTCCTACATTTTACACTTTGGTGTTTGGTTTGGTCTCTGTTTTTTATATCTGATGTTATGGTCAAATAAAAAGCAATTGCATCTACTCATTCTGGTTCTCTTGTTGATGAGAATACAAACATCAGCTGTCGATGGAGTTCAGTTTACAATCAGCACTTCACATGCACTTGGAACCTAGGATAAGATTTGTGTTGGAACATCTTGAAGATATTATTGATGTAATGTCTAGTTTAGTACTGATTACCGGGAGAGAGGAAACACTGGGATTGGTTAAGGACATGGGATTTGAAATTTCTATAAGGAATGTTTGTAAGTTGAAGTAGTGAAATCCTTGACTGACTAGTGACTTTAATAAGTAGGAGATTATTTTCCCCTTCATGACAAGAAATCTGTAGGTAGATGGCTGCTGGAGTTGGTTTCGTGATTCAGTGACATCGGAGTTGGCTTCTCTGTAACTTTCTTGGCTTTTTTTCATATGGTGACAGGAAAGCTGCCACAGTTCTGGGCATCAAATACATATTCAAGGAAGTAAAAAAGGAGAAGGAATCATGTCTTAATTGTGGTGGTTTCTTGAACAAACTAAAGCTTTTCTAGAAATCTGCTAAACTTATTTCAGTATTTACAACATTGGTCAGAACTTTGTCTCATGGTCATCTCTTGCAATAAGGAAGTCTGGAAATTGAGTATTTCACTTTTTTAGCTATTGCAGTGGAAGGCAGTATGGGAGAAGGAAAAGGGCAATGAATATTGTATCTGCCAACGGATTATATTTGCTATTGAGTCATATGGTTGGTGTAGGTTTAAATAAAATGTCTGGAAAACAATTAGCAGAGAACATGACTTACAGTAAGCAGACATATAGTAGTTATTATTATTACTGCTATCAAGGAAATAATAAGTGATTGTTAGCTGGGCAATCTGATGTCTTTGATTTATCCTATATTCTCTCTGCATGCAATTAATCGACTAGCAATAATAATATTCTACCTTTACTTTAAAACTTAACACTTTCTCGCATTAAATTTCCATATGTAATTTATTTGAGTTTGCAAATGTAAGATAAAAACAAGTAATTTCTGTGTTCTGGTTCATAGTATTCTTTACTCCCAAAGAAATATAGAGAAAAAAGTAGCTATTTAGAGACAGAGTACCATATTGTACAAGCCTTTCTCTGCCCAGCAATGTCGTTTAATTGGTGATAAAAGAGAAAAACAAGATTCTGAAAGGTTGAGGAAAAAGCAAATGATCTTCCCTATGCCTCAGATTTCCTTTTCATATAATTATTGATAATTTTCTAACTCTACATGAAAAGACTTCACTGAAATAAGTTGAAATAATTTATTTAACTATTCATGTTGCTATAGTATTGTCCTTGGGAAAAATAAGGAAAACTTGACAAGAAGTAGAGGGTCCCTTTAAAATGACCTTTAACTTGCAACATCAAGAAATAAATAGTTTGATTCTAGTTGTCATCAGGCTGATTTAATTTTTGAAAACTCAAAAAGAGAAAATGTAGTAGCAGGAAATTTCATGTGCTCTAAGTAAGCTTTATTTGATATCTTGGAATAGGATTTTGTTTCTTTGCTTTGTAATTTGTTGGCTTGTTTACCCAAAGCTCTTAAGAATATTTTATTTTTCAAATTAAGTTTTTTTTTTCTTTTTTAAAGAAAGAGACTCATCTAAAGCCATGATTTGCTTTCTTCTTTTTTTAAAACTTTTTATTTAAAAAATGTGGAGTAGAATTCAGGGTTAGGTATACAAATGCTCATTGTACAGGTACCCTTGTTGAGGAGGTATGTCCCTCCCTCCTGTGGCAGTTTCCCTCAACTGCCAATCCCACCCTCCTCCCGGCAGTTTTCCACTGCTGCCAATCCCTTTCTTATAGTATTATGATAGTTGTCCAAG
>CAUYQG010146953.1:0-12681 GCA_963574415.1 Tarsius wallacei | reverse complement strand
GGAGCCCCGAGATGCCGACGTTCACAGGTGCCCCCTTCCTCCCGCCCCCCATCACGCAGTACCTTCTTTTCTGAGCTCGTCAGATTTTTGCTCAAGCCTTTCCACATCGTCATCCAATCCATCTGAAAATAAAAGCACCACCTGAGGAAGCATTCAGAAAAGGAAAGTGAGTCAAGGGCACGCCCGGCCACCACGGGCCAACACGCGCGACGAAGCCAGGCTACCTTTCCCCGTGCGGCGGACTTGTTCTGGAACGCGTCCCACAGGGAGGCCAGGTGGTCAGTGCGCAGGAGGGACGGTCCCCCTACCGTCACGCCCCTCAGGCTCTGCAGGATGTTCTCACTGAAGATCTCAAACTTGGGAGCGTACTTCTCCATGGCGTTGGTCACTTGGAAAGCCACACTGACCTGCGTCTCCGTGCCCACCTCACAGCTTACTCCGTTGAGGGAGCTGATGGCACGCAGCACGTCCTGAAGGTGGGCTTCCGCCCAAGGCTGGCCTTCCAGCAAGGTCTGGCCTTTCTGCTGAGTGGAGACGTCAAACCCCACCACAACGTCCACGAAACAACCTGGAATTCAAGGGGGAAACGAGGCTTCTTAGATCAGCACACACCCGTGTTTGGCTCGAATGTCGTGTCTGAATTGAGGACTTGGAGTTCTTATTTCTGTTTCAGTTATAAAGTGAGGGATGGGAGAAGCTCGGACTCCCTCCGATAACCTGCGATAACCTGTGAAAGTGTAATGCTTTATTACCTTCTCAGCTGGCAAGAAATCTGGATGATTCTATAACATTTACAGTTCTCAAAGACTTTACTGTAGCCCTTGAGAAAGCCATGCAGTCCTTTAAATATCCCTAGAGTACATTGTAGAGATGTTAATAGTCTAAAATAAGAAATTCGTCTCATGCTACTTACCAGCTGAGGTCATTCAACAAATAGTAAGCTATAATAATTATAGGCAAATGTGAGAACATTTGAACAGAGAAAGTCATTTAGAAAAGCATAAACTACAGAGGACTTGTTTAGGGAATGGTTTTGGTGATTTATCTTTCTAAAAAAGGGCCTTTGCTTCCTCATCTTGTCTTCTAACATCCACTCAGAAAAGGAAATGTAGGAACAAAACGAATCACTCAAGAGCTCCTTTGAGATCTTGCAATCTATCTGGGGCACACCTCATCAACAAGGATCCCTGCACAATGAATATTTGTATACTTAACCCTGAATTGTACCCCACAATTTTAAAATAAATAAAAATAAATAAAAAGTAAAAAACCTTAAGGCAATTTCTTGTAGATTTGTCTTTTAGGATAATAATATGCATCTTTAATTTATCACAATATATTTAATGTTAATACTGTACTATTTCATGTAAAACTTTAAAAAATTGCAAAAACTGTTTTATGATGCCTTATTAAAAGTGCTATATGTGTCATATACCAGGGATGCCAAAAAAAGTATACACATTTTAAGAGATATTATCTATGTTTTACTTTTTGAAATTGAATTGAATTACGGTAGCAATGTGTGAATATGACATTCATTCTACCATGTTTCCACCATTTTCTTTGACTGTCCTGCCTGATGCATGATGATGCTAGCATAGAATTGATTAATGCCATCTTTTGAAAGAATATCATACTTAAAATGTATATTTGTTTTGGCACCACCACATATTACAACAATGTAAATTACAACTCTCATAACACAATGGAGTTATTATAATTATTTCTAAAATTGGTTCTATATTTTATTTTTTATTTTAATTTTTATATTTTTAGACATTACAGCTTTATTGATACGTGGTTATGTTCAAGACATTATTAACAACAGCAGAGAGATAATTTTAAAAATCTTAGTATACATCTGAAGTGAAGAAGAGGTGAATAGGATTAGAAAAACAAGGCTGGGCTCTGTGGCTCAGCCTGTAATCCCAGCCCTTTGGGAGGCCAAGGTGAGTGAATTGCCTGAGCCTGCAGGTTCGAGACCCGCCTGGGCAACTTGGTGAGACCTTATCTCTACAATAAATAAAAAATTAGCCCGGTGTGGTAGCGCTTGCCTATAGTTCCGGTTACTTGGAAGGCTGAAGCAGAAGGATCACGGGAGCCCAGCAAGTCAGGCTGTGGTGGCTGGGAGCACACCACTGCACTTCAGTCTGGGTGACAGCGTGAGACTCCAACTCAAAAAAAAAAAAAAAGAAAGAAAGAAAAACAAGAATATTAGGGGCTTTAATAACCATGGACATGTTACATTTACTTTTTTTAAAAGGATTTTTCTAAGTTTAAATTAGCCAAAAAATCATCCATTTTTATTTTTTAAGTGTGCATCTTATTTAACTTTATAATAGTATGATTTTTACATTTTGAAGTCTGTGAAGATTTTCTTTGTGATTAATGTGATTATTTTTTGTCATTTTTTGTGTGTATTTAAAAGTATGTACTCTATAAGGGGCACGAATTTTTAAATGAAGTGTGTAAATTTAGTGAGAAAATCTTCCGGATAATTTATTATTTCTGTCTAATTCATCTAGCGTTTGGAAGGATTTGTTGTTGTTCTTATTCAATCCTATCTTTGCATTGCAGGTTTTAAGATTTCCAGACATTTTTATCAGTCCTTTATATATATGAACATATTTTAAATAAGCTTTAATTTTACAGCAGTCTTAAGTTTACAACTGTATTGAGCAGAAAGTAGAGATCTGTCATTTAATCCCCTCCATCCCACACATGCATGCACAGCCTCTCCACTGTCTATATCCAGTACCAGAGTGATGCTTTTGTTACAATTAATGACACATCGCTATCACCCAAACTGCAGTTTAAGGTGAAATCTGTACTATATTTTTAAAAATAGAAAAATGTCTGTTTTGTGCATATATCTGTATATTTACCATTTCTAGTGGGTTTTTTATATTGTTTTCTATGAAACTGAGTTTTTATCTAGTCATTTCCTTTTAGCCTGTGTCACTTCACTTAACATTACTTATGTATAGATTTGATGGCAAATAATTACATATGTTTTTCTTATAGAAAAATGCTTTTATTTTGCTTTAGTCTCAAAAGAAAATTTTTGCAGAGTATAGAATTTTTCAATGACAGATTTTTTTTTCCTTACATGTTAAAGTTGTCACTCCTGTTTTCTGTTACCCATGTTTTCTTATGAAAAATTATGAGACTTATTCTTTTTTCTTTACATCAAGTGTCTTTATTCTGCAGCTGCTTTTAAGATTTTTGTTTTTCAGTCTTCAGTTTTTTGCAACTTGACTTTGATATGCCCAGGTGTGGTTTTCTTTGTAATTATTTTGATAATGGATTGCTGAACATTGTGGAACATGGGTTGTAGTTGATGAATAATTTATATGGAGAAACTTTTCTTTTAGGTTTAGTGGTTCACCATCTACCTAATGTGGAAAAAATAGTAATTATCTTACTTCACTCCCATCCTTCACTCCTTGCCTCCTAAGGTAATTAGCATTACTTACCAAGTGAATACCTGAACCTTTATTTATTCTGAAACACGCACACATGCACAAACATATGTTGATCTTATCAAAATTAATATTATATTTATTGTTCTGTACTTGACTCCCATCATTTAATAAAATATTACTATCCTCCAGGTAAATTGTTTAAAAGTGGAATGTTATTCTATCCTAATATATAGCATAATTATTTCAACCATTTTAAAATAAATTTTCAAGTAGTTTCCAGTATGATATCACTTTGTTGAAATATGATTAAAGATATTATTATATTTTGATTTTTAAAAGGCCGCTCTGTTGTATATCCAGAAGGTGGGAAACCTCTAAACCTAAATGAAATGTCACAGTGAACTTAAAGATTTGGAGATATTATTTGGAAGGAAATATTTGAATTAAAACTTTATGTATGAATAGGAATTACCTAAAGGAGAAAAAGAAGGAAGGGGGATAGTGGCTACAAAACCATCCATAGGATAGAGGGCTCATCAGAAGCCCAAGACTTGCCTTCACACAATATATTTTTGTATCAAATTCTCACATGTATCCCATGATTCTACACTTAAAAATAAATTTGAAATGAAAGATGTGAAATGGCGGAAGATGATGCTCAACTGATATTCACTTCCAGACCTTAAAAAATTCTGCCTGCAAATTTGTAATATGGACAAAATTTTATGCTGTTTTTCTTCATATCAAATATATAAAAATAATACTATTATTTTAGACTTGTGCATTTTAATTATTTTCTTTTCTCTAAAAATAAGGAGCATAATTCCACTCAGTTTTATTTTGCTTCAGATTCCTAAGAATAATCTCATTTATGAAGCAGAAAGAAAAATGAATGTGGGTTAAATAACAATAATTTAATATAAAAATGCTACTATCAATTACAGAAATTCATTAATTAAATTAAATATTTGCCAACTGTTCTATCCACTTACATTATTTTTCAAATTTTTCTATCAAAACTGTCTCATTAAATTTTATATGTTAATCAGAATGTTTGCTATTTAATTTTCCTAACATTGTTCTACATTTAGGTATTGTATATTTTTTTCTTTGTAATTTTGAAGCCATTAACTCACATGGAAAAAAGTAATTTGCAGGTTTGTATAACTTCACAGATGTAAATCTACTATACAAGAAAGAAAAGAATAGCAGGATTCTAAGATTTTCCTGCAAAGAGAAAATAGAGACAAGGACATGCTCACATTAAATTCTTCTTTGGTTGATAATTCCTGGAAATCTATTCTTTAAATTGCATACAGTACATTGAGCTTTACAAAAGTGTGGTAGAGAAAATTGTTTCTGAGCTCCTGAGATTAGCCTAAGCAAGTTAGACAACTAATTAGTAGATGGGAAAAATTTTAATTATGAAAATCATAATAAACCATTGCAGATTATTTTGTATCCCTCTTTTTATCCTTTACTCTTATGTAAACCTAAAGACAGAAAATCAAAAATAAAACAAATTATTTTCCATTCAGCTGCACCAAACTCTAAGAACTTAAAGTTGAAACATCTTTATCAGCTGACTTTTCTTTTTTGAAAGGGTTTTCAATAAATTCAACAGTGAAGACCATTAGAAAAGTAGATATAAAGTGCAATTCTTATGTGGATATTTAATTATTTCTAATTTAACTGTCCCTCAAGCTTGTCCTAAAACAGTCTAATGCAAAGAATGTATGCTTATATTAGACAAAGACGACATTCAGTATTTTAACTTAATATTCACTGAAATTATCTGCTTGTATAAAATTGACCAATTTTTATTATGTTATTTTATTAATTCTAACCACAGTGCTCTTCTCTAAAATGCTGATTTATAGACTTTATTAGTCTACAAACATAAAAATATTCATTCTGTTGACAAAACATGTTTAATCAATATCATTATTTCTTTCCCTAATAATTGTTTTAGATGTACTGTCTGAATTGAACAACCTTATAGTGCCTAGTCATTATTAAGATCCTTTCACCTCTTTCCTTCACTGAGTTCTTAAGGAAGTTTCCTCATGGCCTGACCTTATCTCATATTTTTAATAAAGTGGCTACTATGTGACCTTATTCATCTTTGACAGTGAGGTATAATGGTAAACCAGGATTGCCACCAAGATGCTATGACTGTCATCTTCAAAATAAGGTAGGATTACCAATAATGTAACTTTAGAAGTTTCAGAATTCAAGGTCACCCTGAATAAGTTTTGATGCTTATCTGAAGCTTATTCAAACCTTCTGAATCAGTAAAATTGAGCTGTAAATGTCAAAAAACAGACTTTCTCATGAGATTTACTATACCTTAACTTCTGTTCCAAACCAGGAATACAACAAGAAGTTTCTTTTGTAGTGTCCTTGTGGCTGTTTTTCAAGTCTTAAATCAAAAGAGAGAATGAAAATGCAAGGGAAAAATACAATCTAAATTTGTGTAAATGTTTGCTTATTTTAGTTTAAAAAATAGAGATAGAAAATTTTGACAAAAATTCCTATTGAATTTTTTAAAGCAAAAATATATACAGGTCTAGTTTCCTCATTCAGTGAGCAAATAAAATTAACAAAATTTATGTCATTAATGTGTTTTCAAGATCAAAAAACAGGCAAAGAAATTTTATTTCTCCCCCTAAGAACCCACTCTGCTAATGTGAATATTGAGCAAGCCTAAGAGGAGAATTTAGAACTTCAAACCTCATATTGAGAAGCAATGACCATTATAACATCTCTATAGTTTTAGTTATAAATCTACATAAACAAAATTTACATTTTTACATATTTATATTTCAGATACTATTAATTAAGTGGAACGGTACTTTATAGTAGTACAGCACAACAGCTTTTCTATACTTCCTGCACTGAATCTTAAGATTGCCTTTGCTGCCTACTTGGCACACAAAATAAGATGGTCTCTGGTTCTTAATATGCAAATGTGAATAATGGTGCTTAATTTACTAGTACTGATGTTCAAGTGTTAATGTCTTAGCACAGCGCCAAGCATAAAATTGGCATTAATATCATCCTTGTTATTACTTTTCCCATACTCTTTGTTTCATGCAGTATAGAAGCAAAGTTGATAACTCTAGCTACCTGATTTCAGAATATTATATTTCCACACTGAATTTTTTTCTTTGAGAATCATGTCATTTTTCTACTATTCTACACTATTCTACTTTTCTGTCACCCATTTTCCAATTAATCCCTACTCATTCACAGGAATAGCCACTTGTGTTTCATTTTATGCATATGTTTTTGTAAATACTCAGTGAAATATGTCAACAACAGGAATTCCCCTAATTTTGAAATCACTCATTCCTAAACCTACATAGCTTTATTATTCCCTTACTTATTCTTCAACAACTTATTTCAAAACATTTTTATTTTATTTTATTTTATTTTATTTTTGGTTGTGGAGCTGACTTTTTTGTAGGTCTGGGGAACATATAGGTTAAAATCACAGCAACACAAACCTCTTCCTCTTGAATTTAGACTTTCCAGTTCTTAAAATGCCTTCCTGCTGTTTCTTTTGACTTCAGCTTTACCCTTCAGCTTTGCCTGGCCTTTTTCTTTTTCCTCTTTCCTTTCTTGTTTCTTTCTTCTCTGCATTGTCTTCTTCCAAAATTCTCAGTATTTCTGGTGGTCTCCACTGCTTCCTGCCACCTATCTTCAGTGAGCTTTTAAAAAACATTTCCTTAAACAAAGAAATAAAGCTTAGGTTTTTTCAAGATTTTATAAGACATGTAAAGTCTTAATATTAGATTATTCAAACTGATTACCCTCCTGCAGCGGTTCACCAATACTTGAGATAATGAACATTTATGGAAACATCACCTGGCCATCTGAAATAGTCCACAATCCTCTGTGCTCTTAGTAATATCTACCAGCTTCATCAGTCCTTCTTGCACACTGATGACATCAATCTTTCATTTCTTCATTACTTCTATAAACATTGTCTTAGTATTTACTCTAGGACAAACCCTGTTCCTAGCCAGGAGGAATGCAGAAGTGAGCACACATTACATGGTGCCTTCTCTCTTAGCAATGAATGCCTGCTGTGGGAGGCCTGGTTTTAAAAAAACAATCACACAATTAATTTAGTTGTACAATGCATGACTGCTATGGACAAAAGTCAATGGAAGCAGGAGAGAATAAAATAAAAACACTTATTTTTAAAAGGATAATAGGAGTCTTTGAACATTTTATATATAGACAGAGATTTTAAGGATGGGAGGAATAAATAAGGTATATGAGAATAAAAAGTAGGCAGAATGAGACACATCAGTTGGTAGAAACAGCAAGATGCAAGCACAGAGAAGAGTTTGTAATAAAAGGAGGGGGTGGCTTAAAGAAGGCCAAGACCATATTATATAAGCCATTTTTGAGAAATACAGAAATAATCCCTGCTGGATTAGAATAGAAACTGGAAGTAAAAACCTAATGAGTGACAGACTCCAAATATTTCTTCAAAAGATCATCTGACTGTTGTGCAGATAGACAGAGGCTGGAATAAAATCAGGAAGTCAAGACAGAAACTATGGCTGTATCTCAGGTGATAAGAAAAATAAAATGTCTCTGAAGTTTACATATTTTGCTGATAGAACTGAACTGGATATGAGATTGAAGGAATAGGTAGAATCAAGGACAACTTTAAAGTTTCTTCCATGAGCAACTTGAGTACTGTTGCCAATTACTAAAATGAAAAAGACTGAAGGAGGCACACATTATGACTAGAAAACATCATAAGTGTCTTGGACACCCTCCTTCCATAGAAATCTTAAATCCCATGACTTTAACAATGTTTTGAGATTTACACATTAGTACTTGCATTTCAGAAATTTACTTGCTATCTCTCTGCCTGTTATCTCACTGCTTCCATAAGATCAGTATATCCAGACCCAAACATTATAGTTTGATTTTTACATGCATCCAACACAGAGGAGATAACCAAGATGGTCACCTTGGAGCAGCAGGCTGGTGCCCCTCTCTCCCAGCAAGGCAAAGAGTAAGGATGGGTGAAATACCCTGCACCCCCAAAGGTCTCTTTGAACACATAGAGACCAGAAAGTGAACACGGAATGAGAATCTGGGTTTCTCAGGCTCAACCATGCACCAGGCTCACATAGGAACTGAAATCCTGACTGGCCAATGAAATTGGGTTAATGAACCAAAGACACTTTGGGATGGGTCACCCCCTTCCAGTTCTGTGTAAGTTATTGATCCCAGGTGGGAAGAGAGCTGGGCAGGGTGCAGTAGTGGACAACCACAGCCCAAGCAGAGCAAGAAAAAGACTCATGCTGGGTCAGCAACCATGAGTGCAGTTTTCCACTGTGCTAGTGGTTCACAGCCAGGTAGGGCCCGCCTGCAGAGTGAACCAGGCTGATGTGCACCACCAGAGGCTAATGGCTTTCCTGAGCCAGATCAGAAAGAATCCCTTTCAGGCCCTGCATCCCAGCAGGGCAAAAACACCCTCCCCTCCGTGACAAAAAACTTGCTCTATTTCAAGAACAGAGTATGGACCTGAACAGGAAGGAAGTTACACAAAAAACATCTGAAGACTCTCTCAGCAGGAAGGTTTCTGAGCTGTAGGCCACAGACAGCAGATTGGAGACCCATTACCACCAGCTTGCTATCCACAGAATGCTAGCAGCAGGAGCTGAAAGTTGTTCAGACTAGTTTAGCAGTGGAAGAGAAATTCTGCAGTGACAGAGACCTGCCACAATGGGTAGTAAAGAGTAGACATGAATGACCCTCCCTCTCCCAATGAGTGACATATACTGAACAACAGAAAAGACTCTGGAATGGAGAGTAATTGAATAGCTTCAGAGCATCAAATCAAAATAGAAATTATAGAAAGCAAAGAGAGGCTTGTGACAAATGAGGAAAATCAATTTAAAAAAATATAGGCAACTCTCAGAGTCCAAAGAGACAACTATCAAAAAGGCAGCTATCAGAGTATAAGTAATAAAAACCTCCAGAACAACCTGCTCCAGATGACAGCTACAGAAATCAGAGATTGGATGGTTAAAATGAACAGAAACCAAGAGAAACTAGAAGTGAAGCTCATTTAAGTTGTAAAAGTTAAGTTTTACAGGAAGTAAAAGCAGAGTTGACCAATTTCATAAAAAGCCCATTCTAAAATAATGGAAATGAAAAACTTCATCTTGGAAAAAAAAAGCTTAAAAAAATGAGTAAAACCACTGACAGATGTGGGATGATGTCAATAAGCCAAATCTATACCTGATTGGTATCCCTGAAGGGAAATGGAAAGCACCATTAAATAAACATTCCATGAGGTCATTTAAGAAAATTTCCCATATCTTGCCAGAGAGATGACCATTCAAACACAAGGGATTCAGAGAACCACCACAAGATATTATATGAGAAGACCATTCACAAGTCACATAGTAATCTGCCTCCACAAAATAAGCATGAAAGAAAAAATACTAAGGGCAACAAGAAGAAAAGTCAGACTACTTACCAGGGAAGACCCATCAGAATTGATCCAGAATTATCTACAGAAATACTACAAGCCAAAAGGGACGGGAGTCCATTTTTTAACATTTTTAAAGATAAGCAATTCCAGCCAAGAATCTCCTACTCTGCCAAGCTAAGCTTCATCAGTAATGGAGTACTAAATAATTATCAGACATTTAATCCCAAAGAGAATATGCCATCTCCAGACCAGCCATTCAGGAGACAGTTAAGAATGTGATGAACAGATTAAAAAAAAAAAGAAAAGAAAAGTCATACTCATCTCAAAAGTACAGGCAAGCAGAGTTAACAAAGCATATAGAGCACAAACAAAAATAAAAGTACACAAATATAAATACAAAGCAATACCCTAAGAGTCATATTACAGAGACAAACAGTTGCATTTCAATAATCAACTTGAATGTGAATGGACTAAATGCATCACTAAAGAGACACAGAATGGAAAACTAGATAAAGAAGCATGATCTCACAGTCTACTGCTTGTAGGAAACCCATCTTACTGCAAAGGGCACTCACAGGCTCAACATTGGAGGCTGGAACATTATATTGCAGGAAAATAGAAAACAGAAGAGGGCAGGTGTAGCTGTTCTGATATCAGACAAAACAATCTTCAAGCCATCAAAAGTTAAAAAGGACATGGAAGGACACTACATAATGATCAAAGGCTCAATCCACCAGCAAGAAATACCCATTCTAAACATATACTCACCTAACAGAGAGACACCAGGTTTTATAAAATAACTACTAAGTAAACTAAGAGAGGACATTGACTCTCACACAAAGTAGACCTAAACACACTGTTAGCAGCTTTTGAAAGATCTTTGAATTAAAACAAAAAAAACCAAGGATATCCAGAATTTCTACACAACACTTGATTAAATTGATTTAATAGTCATATATAGAACACTTCATCCAAAATCTACTGAGTATACATTCTCATCAGCTCATGGGACATAGGAAAAAGAATTACAGGTCAATCTCCTTGATGACCTAGATGCAAAAATCTAGCAAATTTGTTACAATACATCTCAAGTATCATCCACCATAACCAGGTGGGCTTCTTTCCTGCAATGCAAAGCTGGTTCAACAATATTCAAAATACCATAAACATAATTCAGTACAATAACATTTAAATCCAAGCAGTACAAGATTATATCATTAGATGCAGGAAAAGCCTTACATAAAATCCAGCATCCCTTCTTAATAAAAACCCTTGAGCACCCAGGCATAGGAGGAACATTTCTCAAAACAGTAAGAGCCATTTATTATAAACCCACAGTCAACATTTTTCCCAATGGACAGAATTTGGAAGCATTCCCCCTAAGAGGAATCAAGACAAGGATACAAGGATGTTCACTCTCACCTCTCCTGTTCAACACAGTGCTGGAAGTTCTAGCCAGAGCAATCAGGCAAAAGAAGGAAATCAGGAGTACCCCAATAGGAAAAGAGGAATTTAAGCTATCCTTCTTTAGGAACACCATAATCCTATACCTAGAAAACTTTAAAAAGTCTGTCAAAAGGCTCCCTGCACTGACAATTGACTATGGTAAAGTCTAGGGGTACAAAATCAATGTGCAAAAGACAGTGACATTTCTATACAGCAGCAACAAGCAGAGAACCAAATAAAAAGCACAGTCCCATTCACAATAGCCACCAAAAAAATGAAATACCTTGGCATTCGCCTAACCAGAGAAGTTAAAGATCTTTAAAATGAGAATTATTAAATGCTGCTCAAAGAAATTGAGAATGACAGAAATAAATGAAGAAATATTCCATGGTCATCAATTAGAAGAATGAATATTGTCAAGATGTCCATCCTACTCAATGCAATCTACAGATTCAATGTAATACCCATAAAATTACCAATATCATATTTTTAAGACCTGGAAATGTCAATACAGAAATTCATATGAAAACAGAAATGAGCACAAATAGCTAAAACAATCCTCAGCAAAAGTGACAAAGTGGAGGGTATCACATTTCCAGAGTATTAACTTTACTACAAGGCTACAGTAACCCCAATAGCCTGATATTGGTACAAGAATAGGCACATAGACCAATGAAACAGGACAGAGATTCTGGAAGTAAAAACTTGGTCTCTCAACCAACTCCTCTTTGACAAAGCCACCAATAACAACCACTGGGGAAAGGAAACCATATTTAGCAAATTATACTGAAAAAAACTGGCTAATCACATGCAGAAAAATGAAACTGGACCCCCGCCTACCACCATATACAAAAATCAACTCAAAATGGATCAAAGTCCTAAATGTAAAACATTAAACTGTAATAACCCTAAAAGAAAAGTAAGAAACACCCTTACAGACAATAAATTCTTGACCAAGTCCCCAAAAAACAAATGCCATAAAAGCTAAGATAGACAAAGTGGGACCATGTCAAACTTAAAAGCTTTGCACAGCAAAAGAAACCATTAAAGAGTAAAGAGACAACCCACAGAATGGGAAAAAATATTTGCAAATTATGTATCTTACAAAGGCCTAATATCCAGTATCTACATGGTACTCAATGAAAATGAAAGGAAAAAAAACAATTAAAAAGTGAGCAAAGGACATGAACAGAAACCTCTCTTTTCTTTGCACCTCTACCAGCATCTGTTGTTTTTTGACTTATTAATGATACCCATCTTTACCAGTTACGTGGTATTTCATTGTAGTTTTGATTTGCATTTCTCTGACAATTAGTAGGACTGAGCAGTTTTTCATGT
>CAUYQG010146949.1:0-53583 GCA_963574415.1 Tarsius wallacei | reverse complement strand
TTTTAAAAATTTATTTTTTGTAGAGATGGGATCTTGCTGTGTTGCCCTGGCTGGTCTTGAGCTCCTGACTCACATGATTCTCTGACCTCAGCCTCCCAAAGTGCTGGGATTGTAGGCGTGAGCCACCATTCCCAGTGCCTTGGCCGTTTTGACCTCTCCAGCCTCAGCCTCCTTTTTGGGACAATGGGTTGTATCTGGTGTCTGTCTCCTAGGGATTAAGTAAGATGCACCCACAGGAGAGGCCCAGGCCGTGTCTCTGCTGAGGGCTCCCGAACGGCCCACCCAAGACGGCCTTGATCCCACATCGGGATCAGTGTCAGCCTGTGGCTGGGTGGGCGCTGAGGGAGCAGGCAGGCAGAGGCCGGTGGGCAGTACCTGTCACCTTGAGCCTGGCCAGTGGTTCTGCTCCTGTTCGCCTGACTCCGGGAAGCCGAGGGCTTGTTCTTCTGCTTTTGGCCCTGATTGGAATGGCCATGGCAGAGCTCCCAGGGCAGCTGCTCGACCGGCCCCAGCCTCGCGGGGCTGTAGGGGTTTAACGAGCGGGCAATGTCAGCCGGGACAGCTTGATCCATGACTTTGGAGGGGCGGCCGGAGGGGGACGAGGAGGTGTCTGTGATGGGAGCGATCCTAGGCGGAGCTGGGCTGTCTCCAGCATGTCACAAAAAAGCAAACTGTGGCGTCCTGAGGTGCACAGGAGACTGTGTCAGCTGAGATGTCGTAACTGGTGCCTCGTGGCCTGGAGCCTGGCGCGTCGGGGCCATGCACCATGGATCCCGCACACGTCGTAAAGATATGTAGTAGTTGATGTGTCTCTAAAGAAATTCTAATATTGTTGTTTTATGGGAAACAAGCTGGAAATATTAAAAGTCAGAATTTTATGGCCTTAAAAAAATTAAATGCTGAAGACGTGGGAAGGGAGACCAAAATATCTGTCACTGCCTGGGTCTCTATCCCAGGGGAGGAGCCGGAGGCTGTGAACTTGGTGACTCTGGCAGCCTTTCTGTGACCTTTCAGCTCAGGGAGAAGCTTCCTCCTGGGAAGAATTTGGGAAGCGAAGACCCAGGCTGGGGTGCCGGGGTTGTCTACACAGGGCTCGGGATGGGGGACGCATGGGGTATCCCAGTGGAGGGGCGGGATCGAAGCCTCTCAGGGCTTGGCCCTCCTGGGTGGGGGTGTGGACGGGGCAGGTGAGAGGACTTGCTTTTGCCCACATGGGGGGGGTATCCTTCTGGCCACCGCACTCCTTGTGGGGGGATGAGTTACTCGGGTGCATGTTTAAATGTGCAGGTTCTGGTTGGCTTTGGTGACTTTCAGAAAAGCAGCAAGTTATGGGCAGTGGCAGGCACCTTGAGCATTTGGGGGTTGGAGCCGCATTCCTGGGTCTGGGCACCGAGGAGCACTTGTGAGACTGAGGTGGGACTGATGGGGCTGTGGCTCTTCTCTGGCTGTGGCTGCTGCTCATGGCTTTGCTCCATGGCAGGGTCTGTGGGAGTGAAAGCATGGGGTCTGTCTGTAGCTCCCTCTGGGCCAGCGTGGGAAAGCCACTCTGTGTGCCAGAGACATGGGCACACCCAGGGTTAGGTGTGCAGGTTTTAAATTTATTCTCAGCTGGGCTCGGTGGCTCAGCCTGTAATTGTGCGCTTTGGGAGGCTGAGGTGAGTGGATTGCCTGAGCTCGAGGGTTCGAGATCTGCCTGGGCAACTTGGTGAGACCTCATCTCTACAATAAATTAAAAAATTAGCCGGGCGTGGTAGTGCGCGCCTGTAGTTCCAGCTATTTGGAAGGCTGAGGCGGAAGGATTGCCAGAGGCAAGCAGGTCGAGGCTGCAGTGGCCGGGAGCGGCCACTGCACTCCAGTCTGGGCGACAGAGTGAGACTCCAACTCAAAAAAAAAAAAAATTTTATTCTCATTAAGGTGAAATTCCCATGATATAAAATTAATCATTTCATTTCATTTATTTATTTGTTTATTTACTTACTTACTTATTAGAGACAGAGTCTCTGTTGCCCAGGCTGGAGTGCAGTGGTGCCATCGTAGCTCACTGAAGCCTCGAACTCCTGGGCTCAGGCAATCTTCCTGCCTCGGCCTCCTAAGTAGCTAGGACTACAGGTGAATGCTCTTTTTTATTCTATTTTTTGTAGAGATGGAGTCTCACTATGTTGTTCAGGCTATACTTTCATGTATATTCTGAATGTTGGGTGCAGTATGTGAAGAAGTAAAATGTAGAAATAAATTTATTATCACTGCAACTATTAATGGTGTACCTGTAGCTGTTGCTCACAGCTTTTCCCTCCCATTCATGAAAGGGAGGATTATATGGATGACTTTGAATCTATTCTAGTTTATATTTTTTAAAAACAGAATTACTAAACTAAAGAACTCTAATGTATTAACAGCTGATTGCAATATATCAATGTGTGCCACCTGTCAATTGAGAACTGCTTTGCATTCCATTCACCCTCAATTTTGGGGGGACATTTTGATAGAAAAATAATGATTCACCTAGAAAAATGCCAAAAAGTGTAGCTGGAGGAAATTTGAGGAAATAAACACATGACAGGTCCAACAAAATATAAAGATCAATAGTGTATCAATTATCACTCTGTGGTCAGGCGCGATGGCTCAGCCTGTAATCCCGGCACTCTGTGAGACTGAGGCAAAAGGATTGCCTGAGCCCAGGGGTTCGAGATCAGCCTGGGCAACTTGGTTGAGACCTCATCTCTACAATAGATCACAAAAAGAACTAGTCGGGAGTGGTGGTGTGTGTCTGTAGTTCCAGCTACTTGGAAGGCTGAAGTGGAAGGATCGCCTAAGTCCAGCAGGTTGAGGCTGCAGTGGCCATGAGGATGCCATTGCACTCCAGCCTGGGTGACAAGAGTGAGACTACAATTCAAAAAAAAAAGAAAAGAAAAGAAAAAAATTATCGCTCTGTAACAAACTACCCCAAAACTTGATGGCTTAAACCAACAATACATATTTGTCTCTTATGATTTATGTAGATCAGAAATTCAGAAAAGCTTAGTTTAGTGGCTCATGAGGACAGAGTCAGATATCAATCGGGAGTGTAGTCATATGAAGGCTTGGTTGGGACTGGAGGTTTTGTTTACAAGATGGTTCACTCCCATGAGTGGCAAGTAGCTGCTGGCTGTTGTCACACGGGCTTTTGGGAAAAGGCTACTTAAGTGTTTTCATGGCATGGTGGCTTGCTTCCCCAAGAGCCAAGGATCAAAAAGAAGCAATGCAAAAGCTTCTATGCTTTTTATGGCCTAGCCTTGGCTGTCCCACAACATCACCCCACCATAGTCTGTTGACCACAGAGCTCAGCTCTGATTCAGTGTGAGAGGAGACTGTACAAGAAAATGAATGCCATGAGGTAAGGATGATTGAGTGCCATCCTGGAGACAAGCTACTGTAAAAACAACAACATCATAATAATAAGGGAACTACAAATTGGAAAGGGAACAGGACTTCTTTAGTCAATAAGAGATGAAAGTATCTTAAGTCTAATATAGTGAGGCTGTTCTGAAGAGTGGGAAATATTACACAAAGGATCCTAGTAATGTAAGACCTAAATCTGGATAGAAGAGAAAGGACAATGGCTCCCAGTAGAGGCTAGTTCTTTGGGATATATTTTGGGACAGTAGAAAATGGAGGAGAAAAAGCTGAAGGCAAGGTAGGATTTTTACCAGACTCTACTTCAGAGCTCAGACCCCAAAGAGAGCCTTCAAATTTCCTAGACATGCTTCCTTTAGGTCTTCAAAATAGAAAGGGATCCAGGGGCCCAGGGAAGACGCTGTTTAATAAGAAAACTTAAAGTAGTAAAAGTAGGAAACTAGTACAAGTCGTAGACTAGTAAAACTTGTGAGCGCTTCTTTATGGATGTGGCACAGAATGAAAACAGCAAGTGAGCTAGCACCACAAGACAGGTCATATTTTACCTAGCTAGACCCTTTGTAAACAAGAATCCTATGAACAACGTTAAGGCTACCATTGCATAAAGACAGGGAAACGAGGAACTAACTACTCTTAAGCACTTAATATTTGCCAGACACTGGACTAGGTGCTTTCTACAAGCTGATCATTTAATACAATTCTCTACGTTAAAAAAAAAAAAGGATAGAAACTGAGACAGACTAGTGAAAGATGACAGGGTCTGCTAATTGTTCCCCAATACCTACTTATACGTTCTCCTTTCTCCTTTTTTTTTTTTTTTTTTGAAAGCAGGATTTATTGAAAGAACAGAAAAATTCCCACAGTGGGCGAGGACCTAGGTAGGGGGTTGTCCTCTGTTCTCTCTTTTAATACTAGAACCTCCGTAGTTATAGCTGGGAGCATGGCTGGCTAATGAGAGTCTACAATCCCCAGCCTCCCTTGCAACTAGGGATGACCGTATGATTAAATAATAGTCAATTGAATGTAATCAACCGTGATTATAATTTGTAAATCATACCCTCTAAGGGAATGTCTTTCATTTCCCTATATTTCCTCATTCTCAGCTGACAGGAACACAGATGTGTGTATGTGGCATTGCATCAGCTTCAATAATGCGTGTAAGAAACAGTCTATGGCATGGAAAGAGCCAAATCTGCAATGACCCATGAAGCTGCCAACCAGCTTGAACTTTTAAGTGAGAAAAAAAATAAAGCAATATATTTTATTTAATCCACTTTTTTATCTTTATTACAGCACCTGAACTAGGGTTCTGACTAATGCATTAACTTGTTAAAGATCATGCAGTAACAAGTGGCAGTTCTAACACATCCTGGTTTTCTAACTTCTTCTCTATCACCTCCTGCCATACACGTCGACAAGATGTCCTTGACAAAAGAGAATATTATTTCAGCTCTTGACACTCATATATTCAGCTTAATAAATATCTGAAAATGGGAGTTCATTCTGACAATTTTATAGCCTATATAATAGAGAATCAAGACTATGGTTCCTCCAGTGTTTGAATGCAATATATCTCCATTAGGCTAAAAGTTAAACATTTTAAAAATTAAATCCTGCTTATGCACTGTTTGGGGGTTCTGACTCAATTTCTATGCAACATAAGTGTATTTGAAGGGTGTTAAATATACTGATTGTTTTCAAATGCAGTGTTCTCAGAGCATATTTTTCCTGTAACTTTAGGTACATGCCTACCATCTTGCCATCTTTATATAGCTCTTCCTATTCATACTAAAAATAAAAACATGCCCTGCTGATAATCGACTAATATGTCTATTGGTATAGTCATACTGGTTGGTAATAAAATATTGAAATACTTTCATATTCCTTGGTAAGCAGCTAGCATCCCATAGCCTCCTAGCTTTCCCAGCTTGTGTGTTCCCTCTCTTAGCAGCCCTGGATATACTTAGCACCCCAGAAAACAGCAGGGACCTGAATCTTTTCTAATTAATTGTTGCTTTTATCCTATTGGTTATGTAATATTTTATTTCTGTATATTAATCTTGAATCAAGAAACTTTGCTGACCTTATTTATTAGCTCTAATAATTTTTTGTATGTGTGGATTATTCTTATTGTTATCATTTTTGAGTTGGGGACTCACTCTGTCACCCATACCGGAGTACAGTGGCACAATCACGGCTCACCATAGCCTGGAACTCCTGGCTATGAGTAGTTAGAACTATAGGCACACACCACCTTGAGTAGTTAGAACTATAGGCACACACCACCATACCCAGTTAATTTTTAAATTTTTTGTAGAGATGAAGTCTCACTATTTTGCCCAGGCTACTCTTGAACTCCTGGGCTCAAGCAATCTTCCTGCCACAGTCTCCCCAAGTGCTGGGATTACAGGTGTGAGCCACCATGCTAGCCTGTATTTTAAATGACATTTCTGGGAGCATATTCCACCTGTGACTTGCAAAGTAATGTTATGAGAATCTCTATGGCTGTTTATTTTAATAATGCCTTTGAGAAATTTGTCAGTATAAAGATGGTGCTCCTTTGATAGTTTTATGACTTCTCAAAACATTTATGCATACCTTCATGACTTAAGGCAAACGTTTGTAATTTTCCAAGGTTTTCCAACCAAATCCCTGCTTGCCTCAGTACACACACACATATGTACATACATACATACACACACAATTATTAAGCTAACACAAACCCACACTATGGGGAAATAAATTAAACATAATTCAAACTTACTCTCTATAGTTAACCACTTTTCCCAAATAATTCTATGTTCTCAGAATGAAAAGCATCCTGTTGGTTTGTTTGTTTACATTGTCAAATCAAGATTTCTATAGTTGGGGTCCACACTTCATATCACATGTGCTGGTAATTATGGAAAAAAGCTCTACTTAAGCAAACTAATTTTTTTCTTTTCTACTTTCTGACTATTATAACATAGTTTATATAGTTTTTATATACGTCACAGTGATCTTACTTGAAAAATATATTAGAAAGCATATGATATAAAACATTTAGCATACTGTCTGGCATGTTATCAACACAATAAATGTTAGTGATCATTATTGTTACTATCATCTTATTAAAATATACTGGCAGGGCATGGTGGATCATGTCTGTAATCTCAGTGCTTTGGGAGACCAAGGCAGGAGGACCATTTGAGGTCAGGAGTTTGAGACCAGCCTAGGCAACATACTAAGACCCTGTCTCTACAAAACATTAAAAATCAATGTGTATATATATTATTATGTCTAAAGTGTAAATCTCATCCTGTTATTTTTGAGATCCTGTGTGGCTTTATCACCCACACTATAGTATAGTGATGCAATCATAGCTAACTGCAAGCTCTAACTCCTGGCCTCAAGCAATCCTCCCTCTTCAGCCTCCCAAGTAGCTAAGACTACATGTACATGCCACCAAATCCAGCTAATTTTTTTTTAATTGTGTGTTGAGACAGGGTCTTGTTACGTTGCTCTGGCTGGTCTCAAGCTCCTGGCCTTAAGCAATCCTCCTGCCTTGGCCTCCCAAAGCACTGGAACTACAGGCTTGTGGCCACCATGTCCAACACCGTTGCTTTTTTTAATGCAGTTTGCAGTGTTCTTAGTGGCCAGATCCTGGCTTCATTTTCAGGCCTCTTCCTCTCAATACTCTTCATCTGTCTCCCCTTTATCTTCTGGTCATAGGACACTACATTATGCCTCCTAAATAGATCTTTTCTCTCTAATCTCTAGGCTTTTGCACATACTATTTCCTTTGCATGAATGTTCAATTTCTTCCTTTTATTTTTTCTCTTTGAGTTGAGGTTTCACTCTGTCTCCTAGGCTTGAGCGCAGTGGTACAATCACAGCTCAAGATAACCTCTACCTTCTGGGCCCAAGCAGTTCTCCCGCCTCAGCTTCCTGATTAGCTGGGACTACAGGCTGGTGACACCATGAAAATACATTTCTGTAAATACATTTCTGTATTTTTTCGTAGAGACGAGGTCTCACTATGTTGCCCAGGCTGGTCTTGAACTCCTGGCTCAAGCAGTCCTTCTGCCTCAGCCCCCTAAAGTGCTAGAATTACAGGCATGAGCCAATGTACCGGCCAAGGTCTCACTTTCCATTATGCTGCTTCCCTGCAAGGCTGGATTAGATGCCTTTTGTCTGCATTCAGCCTGTGCTTAATAGCCTGTGAATGCGAATGCATCAAGCAATACAAATATACCATGCAATTCCTTGCCTATTTCCTAGATTACAAACTTTGTGAAGGTAAGGCAATGATTAGTATCTTTTCCCTGTTGAATCTCCATGTAGGCTCTCCATTAGTATGGTTGTTGAATAAGTTAGCATTTGAGGAGGAATTTTCTCATAAGAACAATACATCCTGTCTGTTTAAGGAAATTCACATATATTTAATAAGATTCAAACCAAAACAGAGACATGTGATTACTATGTGTAAAGATATGAATGCCTCTTACATCTTTGATTTCATTTTATGACCTATGTTTTCATGTCATGGACTATAAAATGAGGAAAAGAATATTTATTCAACTATATTGAACTTTGAGGACTAGCACAAAGATAGGATTATAATAATATCATGTATTATTATAATTAATATTAGCATGTTAACAGGCATCTAGTTATGTAAACTTGATGTTTTCTTTTCATCAAGTACATCTCCAACAAATATATTTGAGGTTTTAAAATGCCCAGCATATGAATTATATAATTTTTAAAAAGATGATCCATAGTTCATTTACTTCTTTCCTAAATATCATAATCAGAGTGTCCCTAATTAATTTTGGTGTATTTTTAAAATGCAAGTAACCTTTAATTAAATCTATCTTGTCATAAGAGAAAGACAAATATTCACATGTATACTTAGAACAAAAAGAGGCAGATGAATCTTAAACCTTAAAATAAATGGGCCGGGCTCAGTGGCTCAGCCTGTAATCCCAGCACTCTAGGAGGCTGAGGTGAGAGGATTGCCTGAGCCTGCGGGTTCAAGACCATTCTGGGCAACTTGGCGAGACCTCATCTCTACAATTTAAAAAAAAAGAAAGAAATTAGCCAGGCGCGGTAGCACATGTCTGTAGTTCCAGCTACTTGGAAGACTGAGGCAGAAGGATCGCTGGAGCCCAGCAGGTTGTTGCTAGGATGGCCATGAGTGTGCCACTGCATTCCAGCCTGGGTGACAGAGTGAGACTCCAACTCAAAAAAATAAAATAAAATAAATGGTAATAGTAGTATGATTAACTGTATCATATCTAATTTAGAAATAATTAAATTAACTTACACTACATATACTTGGTTATATCTCTACTCTACAGTGGTAAAAATTATTCAGCATGCTTGGTTTGTTTTTGTTTTTGTTTTGAGACAGAGTCTTATTATGTTGCCGAGGCTGGTCTCAAAATTCTGGACTCAAGTGATCCTCCAACCTCGGCTTTCTCAGACAGCTAGGACTACATACAGGTATGCACCACAGTATTCTTGATTTTTAAAAATGTTACAAGCAAATAATGATTTCGTTCAAAACTAAAGTCTGAAAAGGAGAGAGGAAGCTTCAGCCTCCTGAAAATATTTTTGAGCCAAATGTCTGGAAGCCCTTCCCAAGTAGAAAATTGAATACATTTCTTGTTACTTATTTGGAAGCCTTGCTGTTTTTGGACTATTGGCCTTCACACTGCACTCTGAGCTCACGTTTTCAAAAAGGAACCCAAGGCTTTAGAGCAAGTGAATGTATCAGTACTTATTTCTACGGGAAAAGAAGTATGAGGAAGTAGAAATGGACTATTAGACTGCCTGCCTGGAAAAAAATGGGAAGGGCTGCAAGTGAAGATGTTCAAGTTTGAGGAAGGAGAGGAGAGTGATGTGGCTTCAAGCTGGACTGAAGAGGTGGAGTTGCAAGGATCAAGGAGTGGTCAAATGAATGAATTACTAAGTGAGAAGAAAATTAGCAGAATGGGAGCAAATATCTGTGACTATTTGATATTTGATTTATTCTGAATGTATTACATTTCAATTAAAGGCAACCCAAATTTTAAAAATGGGTAAAAATAGTCTTCATAAATATTTCACCAAAGGAAAGAGAGGAGTGGCTAATAAGTACATGGAACAATGTTCAGTGCCATTAGCCTTTAAGAAGATGGAAATCAAAACCACAAGATAGCACTTCTAGCCCACTTGACTGCTTATAGCCCACATCCCACAAAGCTAGCGACCAAAAGGAGGTCAGCGGCTGCCTCAGGCTGGGGAAAGGGACAGTTGTGGGAAATGGAAAGCCATCGCTAATGCGCACAATTTCCCTTTGGGACGATGAAAATGCTCTGAAGTTGGTTGTGGTGATGGTTGACAGCTCTGTGAATACACTAAACACTTTAAATGGGTGAATCATATTATATGTGAATTGTGTCTCAATAAAGTTTCTAACAGAGACAGTAACAAGTGCTGACCAGTATGTGGAGAAATGAGAACCCTCCTACCTTACAGGTGGGAATGAAAAGTTGTGTAGCCACTTTGGAAAACAATTTGGTAGTTCCTCAAAAGGATAAATGTAGAGTTACCATATGACCTAAGAATGTCACCCCTAGGTATGTTCACAAGAGAAATGAAGACATTTGTACACACAAAACTTAGACAAAAATGTTCATGGCAGCATTATTTATAATCTCCAAAAAGTAGAAACAACCCACATATATCCATCCACTGATGAACAATAAATAAAATGTGATATATGGCATTGTAGACTATTAGTCAGCAATTTAAAAAGTAGTGATGCATGCTGCAACATGGATAAACCTCAAAGATGTTAACCTAAGTGAAAGAAGCCAGTTAAAAGTAATCACATTTGTAGGATCTCATGTCTAGGAGATGTTCAGAATAGGCAAGTCTATAGAGACAGAACAGATTAGGGGTGCCTAGGGTTGGAGGGAGAATGGGAAAGTAGGAAGTGATCACTAATGGGTACAACATTTCTTTTTAGGAGAGTGGAAATGTTCCAAAATTAGATTGTGGTGATGGTTGCATAATTGTGTAAATATATTGTAAAACATTGAGTGTATGTCTTAAGCCGGTGGAATTCGTGACATGTGAATTATGTCTATTTCAATGAAGCTGCTAAAAATAAAAAATTAAAAAAAGGATTTAGTAGGACATTATCAGCACTCAGTTGAGGTGACTACTAGGACAATTCTTCACTCTCCCAGCCTCCATCACCCTCTCATCCTTTTCCTCTTTCCTCTGGTTGTCTTCTCTGTCTCCATGATGTGACATGTTTTCCTGTCTCTCTTCTCCAAAATTTTTCATTGTCTTATCTCCTTAGAATGTGTCCTAGTTTTAACTGGCTATATTTCTTTTTCTTCTTTACTTTTTATATTGACATATAATAATTGTATGTATTAATGGGCTACATAGTGATGTTTTGATATACATAATGTAGAGTGATCAATTATTTGTTGACTTTTATTTGATTGGTTGGGTTTTTTGTTGTTGTTTTGAATCAGGGGTCTCACTCTGTCACCTAGCTGGAGTGTAGTGTCATGATCACAACTCACTGTAGCCTTGACCTCAGCCTCCCAATTATCTGGAACTATAGGTGCGTGCCACCATGCCCAGTTAATTTTTTAAAAATTTTATTGTAGAGACCAGGAGGTCTCACTGTGTTGCCCAGATTTCAAACTCCTGGGTGCAAGCAATCCTCCTGCCTCAGCCTCCCTAAGCTCTAGGATTACAGGAGTGAGCCACCCTGCCTGGCCTGATATATATTAATTGTATATAATAATGGGCTACAGAGTGATATTCCAATATACGTAATGTACAGTGATCAACAAGTAGCATATCCATCATCTCAAAAGTTTATCTTTTTTTGTGTGTTGAAAACAGTTTATATTCTCATTCTAGCTGTAGTCATCCTACAGTGCTATAAAGCTCTAGAACAGCTCTCCTATCTAGCTGTAATTCTGTATCCTTTCACAAATCTCTCCCTATCCCCCAAACTTCCTAGCCTCTATATATCTCTCAAATAAAATATATGTTTCTGTACCTGAGTGAATTAAGCTGAACCTTTCTATTTTTTCTCATACAAACCAAGTTACTAAAGTTGCATGTTGCTTCTTCCTCCCTCTGAGTGTCAGAGATGATTGCCCTACAATTTAGAGTCTAACAGAAGCAATTTCCAGACAGATCCTGGAGTAATTCTCCACGTACAGTCAAGTTATTCTTATTCTCATTCCGTAAGACCTACTAGGCTACACTGTACTGAATTTGCTTGTGCTGTAAAACTTCTGCCATCACTCTATAAATCTCCCTAGTGTAAAGATTTATCACCCATTAAAACAGCTTCTGGTTAAACATTTGGGGATTGCTATTAAAAAAAAAAATCTGAATGTGAACACTCCTTTCCATTCCAGGCATTCACACTCCTGCAGAGCTAAGCTTAGAAAACAAAAGCACGAGAGGATAGGGAGATAAAAGATCTCAAAATAGCTGGTGGAAAATAGCAACTTCTCCTTTTCTGTAGGGCTGGTTTTAAACTGTTATTTTCCTTTTCCTCTCTTTTTTTCCCCCCAGAGAGAGATTTTCTGTATCTCTGGCTCTTCAAGTGAGGTCAGAGACTCAAAAATACCATACTGTATCATTTAGTTGGACATTTTCTCAGAAGGGGATTAACTTTGAGAAGAGTTTGGGCGGTTGCGAATGACTCAGAGTGATAAAACATGAGTCAAGGGGTGTTGCTAAAACTGTGGTCCTTTTACATCAACCTTAGGGATATTGGACTTCTTTACAACTTGGCAACCGACAGTACATATTGATTGGTTTAATGGAGTCTTTCTGAGTATGATAGTGAAGACAAAGGTAGAATGCTCTTGGTATATCAATAAATTCTATCAGTCATTATTTGATACTTGAAAAAAAAATACTTGCTTCAGGAAGCAAGGTTTTAAAAACACAGCAATTTTCAAGTTCCTGAATAACCCTCTTGAGAGCAAGGCACTCTGTTTATGCAATAGTAAATCAAGATCAAATAACCTTTATTTAAAAACAAATAAATTAAAAGAAAAACTTATGGTGGGAACCCACCTTTTCTCAAACCATTGCTTGGGAAATTATCTGCTTACCATTACCTCAGGAAATGTAATTTTTAACAGAACCCTGTTGGGTAAAACCACATAATAATAAATGACATTTATTAGCTCTTAAGTATGTTCCAGGTACTGTTCTAAGAACTTTACATGTATTCATTTAGTTCTACCTTACAATCACTTTATGAGGTAGGTACTATTGCTATCACCACTTTACAGATGAGTACACTGAGGCACAGTAAGTGGCAGGGCAGGGACTTGAACCTTGGGCAGTACTATTCCAGAGGACATACTCTTTATTGCTGTGTCTTACATACTGCCTTTTTAGGCCCAAGGACTTTCCTGGGAAGAAAGTATTGTAATCTCATTGAATCTCACAAATAAATCTTCTTGATGAAGACGAGTCTAACTAGTGTTGATTCTGAAGATTTTTTTGATGCTTTTTTTGAGTGAAATTTCTAGAATTGGTCGGGCATGGTGGCTCATGTTTGTAATCCCAGCATTTTAGTAGGCTGAGACTGAGGCAGGAGGATTGCTTGAGACCAGGAGTTTGAGACAAGCCTGGGCAACATAGTGAGACCCTGTCTCTATAAAAAAATAAAATAAATATCTAGGATTCATTTGAAAACTTGTGCACCTGAGAGTATATTATTCTGTAAATACTATATTTATCTAGTTGAGGCACGTCAACCATTAATTGCTTGTATATCTAAGTGAATGGAGTAACAACATTTGTGAAGAATAAAAAGTGGGCTCTTAATACATGAAGTTCTTAGATAGCATCTTAATTCACAATATCTTTAAATTTATGCTACTGATGACAAAGTTTTTAGTTTTTTTGGTTTTTTAAAATGAGCTAGTCTGGTGATAACTGATGTTTTGTACCCAAGATCATCTTGAGAAAAACCATAAGGACTTTAGCATCTGGGGACCTAGTCTGACACTCAGAAAGGACCACTAGACTTTAGGTATACAAGAAATGTTGCTTAGTTCAGATATGTTCTGCAACTTTAAAATAAGTTGTTATGTTTTTCCTGATAACTAAGAGCTTTACATATATAAGGCATTTTATCTATCTAGCTATCTATCTAAGACAGGGTCTCTATACCCCCAGATTGAAGTGCAGAGGTACAATCAGAGCTTACTGCAGCCTTGACCTCCTGTGCTCAAGTAATCTTTCCACCTCAGCCTCCCAAGTAGCTGGGACTACAGGTGCACACCACCACATCCAGCTAATTTTTAAATTTTTTATAGAGACAGGGGTCTCACTATGTTACCCAGGTTGGTCTCAGATTCCTGGTCTCAAGCAATCCTCCTACCTCGGCCTCCAAAGTGCTGGGATTACTGTGTCAGGCCATATAAAACATTTAAAAAACAACAGGCAAGTCATAATAAAAGTGGGAATAGAGATTCTGGCTTACTGAGACACACACACACACACACACACACACACAGTATAACACTCCCTTCTATACTCATCCCTCCCCTTCGTCCCCACCTGCCCTGTTTCTCTAGCCTAACTGCAAACTCAAAACCATCACAACTAATAAAGAGAAACTCTGTTTCCTGTGGCCATTACTCAAGATAGGCTGAGAGGTTCAGAGTCAGAAAAAGATAACTGACTATTGACAAGTTTCTGAACTACTGAAATTTGTGACATAAGCAGTGGTTCCCATCAGGAATCCAGGAAGATAGTAATGACAATTTAGAGCTATTTTTCGTATTTTTAAAAGATGAATAAAATCACAGTTTCATAAAGTTACACAAACTAGTTAAATACCAACGTCGTTGCTTATATTGGACTACAAGGACAGTGGGCTTATCACACTGGTAATCCACTATGAACTCCCCAGAAAAGGGCTGTTTCAGTCATCTTTCTTTGGTGGGAAGGAAATGGTTGTTTAGTGGAGTGACTACATGTCAACAGAAGCTCTCCTTGGTGCTGGTGACATCGTAGAGATTCCTGGGGTTTATTAGATGAAGCAGATGGTTACCAAAATGATACGACACACTAGTGTTTCAGCACCCCCAAATTTTATCAATATAACACATAACTAACATTGCACATAAGTACAAAATGACTGTTAGGTTTTAGTGCACAATAATATCATGAAGAGTGCTAAAGTGTCTGTATAGTACTTACATTCTTGCTTGTTATCAGCTAATATTTTTGCTTATTGGCATCAGAACCATGACACTGATATGTACAGTGTTCATATTTTTAAACTTTGTTTTAGAGTCTTGTCTTGCACTGTCTTGTCTCACTGTGTTGCACTAGGCTGCAGTGCAGTGGCATGATCATAGCTCACTGCAGCCTCAAACTCCTAGGCTCAAGTGATCCGCCTCAGCCTCCCAAGCAGCTGGGACTGAGGCACATGAAATCATGGCTAATTATTTTTATTTTTGTAGATACAAGGTTTTGCTGTGTTGCCCAGGTGGTCTTGAACTCCTGGCTTCAAGTGACCTCTCACCGCAGCTTCCTAAATATCTATCTGCAGGCACACACCACAATGGGCAGCTTTATATTGTTAAACTTTGATAATTATTTCTACCTGATAAATAGATCTTTTGATTTTGCAAGAGAAAAAAAAAGAGATACACAATTGAAAAAAGTGCTCTTTCAATAGGTGTTTTGGCCAGATGAACTTGTTCAAAGGAGTGCAGTACACTGGGAAAGATAATAAAAAGAATTTCCATGAAAGCTAGAAAAGGGGTCTTTGATGGTGAAAGGTGGTGAAGATGCTGGGATAGGGGAACAACAACAACCAAAAAAAAAGCGCACGTGCGTGCACACGCGCGCACACACACACACGCACACACACACACACATACACACATACACACACACACTATACCACTCCCCTCCATACTTAACCCTCCTCTTCATCACCACCTGTCCCATTTCTCCAGCCTATCTGCAAACTCGAATCCAGCACAACTAATAAAGAGAAACCCTGTTTCCTGTGGCCGTTACTCAAGGTAGGCTGAGAGGTTCAAAGAGTCAGAAAAAGGTAAATGGTTATTGGCAAGGTAGGATTCTGGCATTCCTGGGTCCTTTCATCAAATACCTTCAAAATTCCACCTAATATACTTTACATTTCTCCTTAAATCTCTAAATACTGAAACAGTGAGCCTTAACTTCTGAACTCAGAGGTAGCATAAACTTGATTTGGGGGAAAAGGAGTCTGCCTTGAGAATACAGCATGTTTATTTTCTTCTTTATATTTTCTTTGCCTATATTTTTCAAATTTCCCAAATACCCAAATACATAAGTATTGCTTTTGTAAGCAGAAAGCAAAACAAAGCAAAACAAAACAAAAAGCCTTATTTTAAAGATAATAGAATATAGGAGGAGGAAATAAGCAAACATTTCACTGTAGCTGGAAACAGTTGAAATCCAAACTTTGCAGGCCAAATTTTCAATACCAGTAAGAGTAAGGCTATAATAGGATTGAATGCAGTTGACAACGTGCTTATATGTACATTTTTCAGTATGTATTAGTAGTTATGAGAGGCAGGTTCCTGCCCACAGCCAGCTACTGCCTAAATGCTGGCTTCCTGCATATATAAGGGAGATGTGAGGAAATCAAGGAATATTGATGTCCCCTGGGTATTCATTCATCTATTCAGCAAATATTAAACATCTGTTATACTCCAGATAAAGACTAGGTACTTTTAATGCAATAGAGAACAGGAGAAACATAATAATCTCTGTTCTCTGAAAGCTTATCTTCTAGTGGAGGAGTTGGGGATAAAAGTAAACAGATAAAATAGTTGAAAATTTAGTATTGACCGAAAATAATTGAAACATTTAGTATTGACCTCCTATGAAGCAGTCAATTCCCTCCAGCCAAGACCACCAGGAACACCCCTGCAGTTGAATAGGTTGATTTATTGCTTATTGCATCAAGAAAAATACACACCATGTAGAATTGTGGAGTGCTAGTAAGAGAGTTTTAGAGAGAAACTGGATGGAAGAAGCTGGTTGGGTGACTTGGGAAAAGGTCTAAGGCAGTGGGGTCTGCCCTAAAGTGGATCTTGTCAGAAAAGGAGCAATTCTATGATTGGGTAAAGAAGCAGCAATCGCTTATTTAGTGAAAGAGAGAAAAGACTCCAGAATTGTCATGCAGTGGCCTTGTTTTTGTCTGTGCTTAAGCAAAATTAGGAAGTAGCCTTGCTTTGTCTCATTTTGTCAGGGGCTCAGAATAGCCTTGTTGGAGTGTGATATTGGTTGAGAATGTTTATGTCTAAGAACAAAAGAACATGGCTTCACTGTAAATGTCAGACCAGCTTCTGAGTGCCAGGGGCTCCTCTGTTTTTCTCCTTTTTTTTTCTCTCAAGAGAAACAAATGAGGGGCCACAGCAGCAAACAACAATCTATATTCATTGTGGGTGCTCAGGGATTACTATTTTCCCCAGAATTATCTTGAGGAATCTGTAGACGGGCCTCTAAAAAGATATACTGATCAGTAATGAAACTGAGTATCTTGTTGTCATTCCTTGTAGCAATAGGGGTGTGTGTGTGCGTGCGCGTGTATGTGCACGCGCACGTGTGTGTGTGTTGGTGTGTTGGTTTGGGGGTATGGACTGGGTGATTTTAAAGTCTTTCCCTCTCAGTCAGCCTGTGATATTTCCTTCTGTGCCCTGACAAGACAACATGTGCATGTTTAGTGACCAAGCATTTGCACTGTATAACGGGTCAGTAAGTAGTTTTGAGAATCATCTGTTTATAGATAACAGTAGCACAGGCCTCAGACACTCCAAATAAACAGAAACAAATGCCAGTCGTATGGGTATGGAGGATGACTGCTGTGATACTGGCAGCAGTTAAAATAATCATTTTGAAAATAGTAGAAAAAAAATATGCTTTATTTTTTCAATCCCCTCACTGTACCTGAATTCACTGCTCTCAGCTTTTTATTTTTATTAGAAACACTATATTAGGAAGATATTTGTGTGCTGTGGATGCTGTCTTGAATGCCATGGAAACTGCTTGCTCTTAGTCAAGATTATATGTTTAGGAATAGATTATGCATTTAGGAATATTTAAAATGAGGCCAGGCACAGTGGCTCATGCCTGTAATCCCAGCATTTTGAAAGGCCATGGCAGGAGGATCACTTGAGGCCAGGAGTTCGAGACCAGCTTGAACAACATAGTGAGATCTCATCTCTACAGAAAAAATAAAATAAAATATTTAAAACAGTACCTAAAAATGATGATAGTTCATTAATAACTTTAGACATTAAATTCGTGCTCAGAGTGCCACAAAGTTAAGTTTAAGTGAGAGAAGGGAAAGAGATCAGGAATTGACTATACTTAGGAAGAAAAGCTTTGTTTCTTTCACTAAAAACAGATTTACATCCTCTTGTTGGCAGGTACACTTCTGGTGCCACTACACAAGAACAGAGGCAAATAAAAAACCAGCTGGCCTGTGGGTTGGGAAGCTCTGCTCCGGCTTCTTGGTTTTGCTACTAAGCATGTAACCAAGTGACTCAGTTTCCCCATCTGGACATTCAAGAGATTGGTCTAGAGATCTCTAAGGTCTGCCTAGCCACCAAGCTTTATCTTCTGTGACTGGGGCTTTCTCTTCTTGAGGTCCATGCTCTTGAGAGCCTTTCTCTTGTATTTCCTTATAGACATAGCAGCATTGTTAAGAGTTCAAGCTTGAAAGTATAGCAATCCCAGGTTCAAAGCCTGGCTCATCCTCTTACTGTCTATGTGTCCTTGGGAATGTTTTCTATTTGTGAAATGGCTCTTATAATAGTAACCGCCTCACAGGGCTACTGGGAGGATTGACATGAGTTTAATATTAGTATCCACCTCATATGTTATACCAGACATAATCCACATAAAACTTGTTTAGCACTGTGCTTGACCCATCAAAAACAATCAATAAACATAAAAAACTATCAATAACAACTTAAAGGGCATTTTTCCCTTTTGAATGCCTTTAGTGCAACACACAGCCAGCTGACCTTATAGAATTAAAAACAAATAGACAAACAAGCCAACAAGCCCTTATGGTAGGTATAGTAAGGAAATCTTGAGATACAAAGTACTTTCAAAGTAGGGGTACAGTCATTCATATCTTGAATGATCTTGATGCAATTTAACATCCGTTCCCTGGGGTGTACTGACTTGTACCACTAACCCTCACCATTGGGATTATTCAGGCCTGGATTCCAGTTTAAAATGGCTTTCTGCATAACCATCTAAAAAAAAAGATGGCTTTCTGTATAACCAACTAAAAAATAAATGATTATGTCCCAGGTCTAAGCCTTTGGAGCTAATTTGCCTCTGGTCACTGAAGTTTTACCTGCCTGGCTCTCTGACTTTTCACTCTATATTTTATTATTTAGTTTCTCTAAAAGTAGCCTTTTCTTAGTATTGCTTTTCTGTCCTAAGCTCCTTGTACAAAAAGATGGAGTCATATTTGCATTGTTTGCCCTCAGTTGTATACTGCCTGTCAATCAGTTGTAACAGCACTATTTATAAACATCATGATTAATTCTGATCCCTCTGAATTTAGTTTAAGAAGACAGTTTAGCCGGGTTCAGTGGCTCAGCCTGTAATCCCGTGCCTTGGGAAGCTGAGGTGAGTGGATTGCCTGAGCCCGCGGGTTCGAGATCCACCTGGGCAACTTGGTGAGACCTTATCTCTACAAAAAATCAAAAAATTAGCCGAGTGTGGTAGCGCACGCCTGTAGTTCCAGCTACTTGGAAGGCTGAGGTGGAAGGATCGCCGTTGCCCAGAAGGTCGAGGCTGCGGTGGCCGGGAGCAGCCACTGCACTCCAGTCTGGGCGACGGAGTGAGACTCCAACAACTCAAAAAAAAAAAAAAAAAGACAGTTTTAAAATGTACTGTGTATGTATGATTTATCCAGCCACAAAATGATAAATAATTACTAAAATTTCAAACACTGTAAGTTGGGCATAGTGGAATGTGCCTATAGTCTCCGTTACTTGGGAGGCTGAGACAGAAGGATAACTTGAGCACAGGTGTTTGAGGCTGCAGTGAGCTAGGATCATGTCGTTGTACTTCAGTCTCCTGGGTAACAGAACAAGACTCCTTCTGTTAAAAAAAAAGAAAAAAGAAAAAAGAAAATTGAAGTCAAACACTAGAAAATAAATGTCCTAAGGGATAATATCTCTGTTAATGTAGTATACTGCCCGCTAAATTTGTTCTATACATGTACTTAGTTAGAACAAAGAGACTAAGTGACTTTAAAAACTCAGAGGTTTATCTTTCTGTCATGAAAAATTCCAAGGTGAGAAAAGTTTATATACTGTATGATTCCAACTATCTGACACTCCAGAAAAAGTAAAATTATGGAGACTAAAAAAATCAGTGGTGGCCTGTAGTTCTAACACTTTGAGAAGCCAACGCAGGTGGATTACTTGATCTAGGAGTTCGAGACCAGCCTGGGCAACATAGCAAAAACCTCGTTTCTAAAAAACAATCTTAAAAATTAACCAGGTGTGGTAGTGTACAGGATGCTATTCAGGATGCTGAGGTGATGGAAGGATCGCTGAGTCCAGGAGGTCAAGGCTGCCATGAGCCATGATCATCATGATCATGTCACTGCACTTCAGTCTAGGCAACAGAGTGAGACTCCAACTCAAAAAGAAATAAAAAGATCAGTGGTTTCTGGGGCTTAGGGGGAAGGTGGGAGGGATAAATATGTGGAGCACAGGGAATTTTTTTTAGAACAACGAAACTATTCTGTATGATGCTATAATGATAGATACTTGTCCAGAGAATGTACAACACAAAGAGTGAACCCTAGGAAAGCTAGGGACTCTGGTTAATAATGACATATTATTAATGACTCATAATTATAACAAATGTACCATACTAATACAAGTTATTAATAATAATAAAAGCTTGGAGAGAGTTTAGGGAGTTTATGGGAATTCTGTATTTTCTACTCAACTTTTCCATAAAACTAAAA
The DNA here is from genome assembly GCA_963574415.1 of Tarsius wallacei. Taxonomy (NCBI): domain Eukaryota; kingdom Metazoa; phylum Chordata; class Mammalia; order Primates; family Tarsiidae; genus Tarsius; species Tarsius wallacei. The sequence continues at coordinate 33,143 of CAUYQG010146949.1, read as the reverse complement.
ATACTCCAGAAAATAAAGGCTGTGTTTTCAAATTGTTAAGTTGAGAAACCTAGGCTGTTAGGGAAATTCTGCTCCATATGGTCATTCAAGGACCCAATTTCCTTCCAAGTTATTGTTCAGCTATCCCTAGGATACTGCATTTGCCTGCATGGTTAGATATAGGTCACTATCAAGTTTCAGGTTCTAGCTGATGGGGAAGGAAGAAGGGAAAGTGAAAGGGGTATGTCTACAGATCTAGACTTACATACTACTCCAGGCGATATTCTATTTTGAGAACTTAGCCACTTGACCACACCAAACTGTAAGGAAGGCTGGGAAATGTCTACTCAGAAGCCCAGGCAGAAGATAAGAATAGATTATGGTGAATATCCAGCCAAACACACACACCCACACAAACCTTCATATATTTTTATATATTTTATATACATATATAACTATGTATTTTGATGATTTTCAGTTACAAAAATAGAATACCACAGCCTATACTATTTTGCAACTTTTTAAAATTTGCAATGTATCTTGGACATCTTTTCATGCCATTCAATTATCTAATTCTAATTCTTCTTCTTCTTCTTCTTCTTCTTCTTCTTCTTCTTTTTAGTTGGAGTCTCACTCTTGTCACCCAGGCTGGAGTACAGTGGCATGCTCACAGCCACCCCAGCATCTTTTTGCTGGGCTCCGGCGATCCTACCGTCTCAGCCTTCCAAGTAGTCAGAACTACAGACGTACGATACCACGCCCGGCTAATTTTTTAAAATTTATTGTAGAGACAAGGTCTCGTCAAGTTTCCTGGGCTGGTCTCCAACCCGCAGTCTCAGGTAGTCCACTCGCCTCGGCCTCCCAATGTGCTGGGATTACAGGCTGAGCCACTGAGTCTGACTTTTTTTTTTTAAGAGACGGTCTTGCTCCATTGTCTAGGCTGGAGTGCAATGACATGATCATAGGTCACAACAGCTTCGAACTCCTACACTCAAGTGATCCTCCCACTTCATCCTCTTAAGTAGTTGGAACTACAGGTTCATGCCACCATGCCAGATTACCATTACCTAATTCTTTAAGACAAGTAAATATAATTTTACTTGCAGATTTGCTGTAATGTATTAGCCTATCCTGATCATGAACTTTCATGTTGTTTCAGACTTCCTCTCTTTCACATCTCCAGTCTGGCTTAGGTCCTTTCGTTGCATGCTCTCATGGTACTTTCTCATGGAAATGAAATAAAACAGTTAAATGATTTGAATAATTTGTCATGTGGTCCTTTTATAATTTTAAATTAAATGTGCAATAAAGTCACAAAGTATGTAATTTGCTGTTCAATATCTATGTTTTCTATTGGCATATAGACTTGGTGAGTGTCCTTCAACCTGGGACTGCAGATTAGATATCCCTAGAACCCAGCCCTGCACCTACCAAAAATAGGTACTCGATAAATATGTCAATTGAATGCTGAGTGTATGAATGACTAAATAACAAAAGTGATATAGACTTCTCAGTGTGTTTCTGGTATAATTTTTAAAACATGGTTGCTTGATCAGATTCATGAACATGTATTTTTATTGATATTGTTAAACTGACCTGCTAAAAGTTTACACCAATTCCCATCAGTGAATGAGAGAGTCTATTTTTCCACACTTTCCAGAAAATGTGTAGACTTTTACAACAAAATATGTATGACTAAAGAGAGGATTATTTTATTTTACTTTAATTTTTGAGTTGGAATCTCACTCTGTCACCCAGGCTGGAATGCAGTAGCATGCTCATAGCCACCGCAGTCTCCCCTGCTGGGTTTAGGTGATCCTTCTGTTTCAGCCTTTCAAGTAGCTGGAACTACAGGTGCACGCTACCATGCCTGGCTTATTTTTTGATTTATTATAGAGATGAGGCCTCACCAAGTTGCCCAGGCTGGTTTTGAACCCCTGGGCTCGGGCAATCCTCTTGCCTCGGCCTCCCAAAGTGCTGAGATTACAGGTTGAGCCATCACGCCCAGCCAAGAAAGGATTATTTTAAAACTCAATTTGTTACATCTCTATAGTTGTGAGATGAGAAATGTTATTTTTTTTTTAAGGAAAAAGTTGAAAAAGACAAAATAGAGCCCCCATTAAATAAGATATTTTGGTCTTTGTACTTTACTTTGCAAAATTTTCAAAAACACTTGGTATCTGATATAACTCAAATATCTATTGTAATGTGTATACAGTATACCATTACAATTGTTCTATTTTGTTTGTTTTTTATTTTTTATTTTTTGTAGAAACAAGATCTCACTGTATTGCCCAGACTGGTCTCAAACTACTGGGCTCAGGCAATCCTCCTGCCCTAGCCTCCCAAAGTGCTGGGATTACAGGCATAAGTCAATTGCTCAATTTTTTTCCTCAAAAAACTAAGATTTAATAGTTAATGTTTAAAACCATGTGTAGAAGTATAATATAATAATACAGAAAAAGGCACATATTATAAGTTTTTGGTCCAATTAATTTTCACAAACTGAATATATTTATGTAACTAGCACCTAGATCAAGAGACTGGACATTATCAGTATCCCAGAAACCTACTGAAAAAGTTTTCATTTATACAGGTATTTGTCTCAATTATGTCAGCAAATTAATTGTACCTATAGTAGTAATAATAATAATACATCTTATATGAATATATTTAAGCCACATTTGTATATAACTCCATATATTATTGCGTAGAGATTCATCCCAAAGTTTTCCTCTGGAATTCCCTTCATCATTATATGATGTGTTTCAAAGACAGGTCAGTAGAAAAAAATAGATCCCTCATGTCACAGACAGTTAAAATTAAAAACACTGATTACCCTGCACATTCTTAGAGGTTTCCAGATAGCGTGAAAGCCAACCACGCAAGTCATGGAAACAGCTGAGGACTCTGTGTAACACACAGTGATGAGGGTGATTCAGGCCCATGGGCTATTATTAGAGTAAGCAAGTGCTAGATGTGTAAACAGCCTATTAAATAATCCCCTTGGAAGAGGGAGGAGGAAGAGAAAAGTGAATCTGAGTTGCTGGCACTTAATCTCTCCAAACTGTACTAGTCCCAGTCCAAATGTCATGTCAGCCCATATGCACATGTCCATGTTGCTGTGGGTCTTGGACTCTGGGTGTGTGTTGCCCAGACAGAGTCAGGCTGTGTGTGACTGTGTGTCTGTGAGTGAGCTCTCCTCAGGAAGAAAGGAAGAAATGTGTGTGACTGTCAAGGAAATTTCTAGAGACTTCAGAAAACACCTACACCTCTTTATCTCAGATCTTTTGTCACATTTTACTTTGATTTTAAATGCGATTGCTATCTTATTTATTTTTTTTGCTTGTTTGTTTATTCCAGCACTTTGGGAGGCAGAGGTGAGTGAGAGGGTGACTTGAGCCCAGGAATTCGAGGTTACAGTGAGCTATGATTGTGCCACTGCAACCAGCCAGGGCAGCAGAGTGAATCATGCCTCTTTAAATTTTTTTTTTCTTTTTCTGATTCAAGGATCTTGCTATGTTGTTTAGGCTGGACTCACACTCCTGGGCTCAAGCCATCCTCCTGCCTTGAACCCCTAAATAGCTGATACTACTTAATATGATTGCTGTCTTACTAGGCTTTTTAAAAACAACCAAAAATAACACAGTAGTTTTATGATTTTGCTTGGGTAATAATTACACCTTACATTTGAAGGACTAAGTCTGAAAGATTAGCATCAGCAGTATAAAACAAAACTAACCACACAGCAAGACAAACTGTGGTGTAATTTGAAATTTATCTGGTTCTTTGTCCCAGATCCTGACACAGAGTTCCTCTTCTGAGTGATAATGGTGACAGGAGCATCTTGTGTTGTAATATTTGGTTGTTGAATAAAGTTGCTGAAACCCTCAGAATTCCCTGAGTGATAGCAATGTCTTTTGTTTCAAGCACTTTCAATCGCATCTGAGGTGCTAATGAGATGACTTAGGGTGGAATCCCTAGGTCGTTTCAGGCACTAGAAAGAACAAGTGATTAGAGGACTAGGGAATCAAACTTTCTCTGCCACCCACCAACCTCCAGGAAAGGGACTGTGGGGTCACTGGAGAGTAAACTCCATGAAAACTCTTGGACAGTGAGACTTGATAAGCTTCCAGGTTGCTGAACATGTGAAGGTGCTGGGGTGGGAAGTCGCCCAGGGAGGGCGTGGAGACTCTGCATCCCCTTCCCTATTCCTTGCCTTCTGCATCTCTTCATCTGGCTATTCATCTGTATTCTTTGTCATATCTTATAATAAAGTAATAAACATAGCCAAGTGTTTCCCTGAGTTTGGTGAGCCACTCCAGCAAATTAACCCAAGTTCTGGTTGTAAGAACCCCAGTTTATAACCAGTGAGTCAGAGGTATGGGTGGCCTGGACTTGAGATTGGCATCTGAAGTGGCAGACATTCTTGTGGAACTGAGCCCTCAACCTGGAGGATCTGACACTACCTTTCGGTAGACAGTGTCCGAATTGAATTGAATTACAGGATACCCAGTTGGTGTCTGCTGAAGAATTGCTTATGTTACTGAACTGAATTTGGGTCTGCCTGCCCAGCACAGAAAAGTCAAATACTGACATTAGGATTTATAGTGAGAGAAATGAGGCATTAATTGCAGGGCACCAAGCAAGGAAAAGTGGACAGCTCATGCTTAAGACCCAAACTCTCTGATGGCTTACAAGTAATAGTTGTTAAAGCTGAGAGGCAGAAGTCACAAGCAAAATAATAAATCAATATGTGTAGGTTTTTAGATTGGGTTCACCTAAAAATGTGGAAAATCTTGAAGTGAAGGCCCACAGGTCATAAATAGATTTAAAGATTTTCTGATTTGCAATTGGTTAAGGAGGTAAAGCTTTGTCTATAAACTTGGGATCAGCAGAAAGGAATGTTGAGAGCTGATCTTTGAGCATGACTTTCTCCAGTGCCCTCAGGAAAAAATGTAGAACAAAGAACAGAGGTCAGAGTTTAGTCCTTGGTTTCCCCTTATCTGAGGTCTACATGCCGATGGTGGCACGTTTCATTTGGTTGGGGTCTGGGTTTCTAAAAAACAACTCAGAAACACATGTGAATGTTACCTTTAGTTTCTATACGGGATGAAACATTTTGTGGGTCTAGCTCTCTTGGCTATGGTTTTAAGCTATTATTACCTTCTTGCTTAACAAGTTGCTCATTTACTTTTCAGGGCTAGCTCAGGCCCTGGAATTTCCCTTGAAGGAACTCGAGATTTTCCTTTATTTCCACGCTTGGGGCAGGCCTGGCAGGGCCCTCAGAGGGTTCCCTGCTCCATCTCACACATATCTGGTTGCAGAAGTGTTCTGTGTTGCATTGAGTGTATGAGTAGAAAGGAAAACAGCTTGTTTTTTTCTTAACACAAACAAAAACATTTTTCAAAAGTCATACTCCTAAATGTACCAAATAGCTACAAATCTGATTTTCATTTAGCAGACTTTGTCAACATTCAAAATCTCAGTAACTTAGAGAAATTTTTAAAGATAGAATGAAGTTTAAACATAACACTTAAAGAAGTTAGAGTGGTAGGTGACATTTTTGCAGGCTGGAAACAGTGGCTCACACCTGTAATACCAGCACTTTGGGAAGCCAGGGTAGGAGGACTGTCCAGGAGTTAAAGACCAGCTTAGGCAACATAGTGAGACCTTGTCTCTACAAAAATAAAAAATTAGACAGGCATGGTGGCATACACCTGTAGTCCCAACAATTTGGGAGACTGAAGTTTAAAGGTTGCCTGAGCCCAGGAGGTCAAGGCTTCAGTGAGTCATGTTTGTGCCAATGCACTCCAATCTGGGCAACAGAGTGAAACTCACACTCAAAAAAAAAAAAAAGTGTGCATATTTTTCTCATTTTATCCTTATAACAATGTGATGATTTATATACTGTTATTACTGCCATTCTATAACTGAGGAAAGTGACTACCCCTCAACTACCCTCCTGAGGGGCATTAAGGGAGAAAAGCATGCAGGTCTGTTGACTCCAAAAGTTGTTCTCCTAACTAGGATTTTCTACAGAATGACTACATATTCCTTCAGCTCAATTATCCCACAATCTTTGGCCTAAACTGTAAATGGTAATGTGAAGCTAAGTCAAAGACAAGAGCTGTGGATTTACAAGCCACTTTCATGGAGACCTGCTATGTACCAGGCATGGTGCCCAACATGCCTCATGGTTGTTCTCATTTCATCCTGTAACAACCAGTTCTTAGAATAGGCTTAGCGAGGTGAAGAAGTGGCCCAAGTTCAAGCAGGTAAGAGGGGTGGAGGTGGGGTTTGGCCCAGGTCTGCCACTGACTTCAGACTACGTTGCTTCCAAAAAGAGATTCTTATGCAGGTGAAGTACATCAGAAAGGTAACAGTCTAATTTTTGTGCCACTGTTTTGAGTATAATCCTTGAGAATCTTGGCACATGGTACCCTTCAGTCAAGTACAAGGCTGTCTCTGATATCTGTGGGCCCAGTGCATAGTAAGGGTGGAGGCCTGCATACTCTATGACTAAGTGTATAAATATAAGCCAAGCTAACACACTGCTGAATAGATTGTGTTCAATCTTCCTATCTAGATAAATATAACTTTATGATGATCTGGTAGACCAGGTTTCAATTTCTATCTGACTCTTTGGCATTATAAGCCAAAGGTGACTACACAGGGCCCACACTTGCCTTCCTCTTCTCATACCATGAAGGATCTTGCACTGTGCTTTTCAGCCCATGGGTGCTCTGTGCTATGCATCATCCACCAGGGCCTGGGAGCATAGCCAACTGTACCATCCACTCTTGAGAAGAGAGACCCAAAGAAGAAACTGGAGCAAGCCCTGTAAATCAACCTGAGGTCATTTGGACAGTAAAGTCTGGGGTTGTGGGTACTTTGGAGCATGATCAAGACAAGGAAGGTGCAACTGTTGGGTGGGCACATCCTCTGTGCCACTTCTCCCCACCCAGAGACCACAGCTGGAGGAAGATAAGAAGAAGGGCACCCTTATGCACAGGGCTCTTCCGACGGAGGCCTGTGGGCAGAAGGTGCAGCTTGTGGCCCCAGAGTCAAATTCAAAGAAGCATCCTTCAAAGTCAACAGTGTTTTTTTTGTTTGTTTGTTTTTTGTTTTGTTTTGCTTTGCTTGCTTGTTTTATTTTATTTTCCTTTTCAGTTGGGGCCTTATTCTGTCACCAAAGTTGGAGGGCAGGGCTTAGGTGATCCTTCTGCCTTATCCTTTTAAGTAACTGCAACTACAGTAGCATGCCACCATGCCTAGCTAGTTTTTTTTATTTTTGTTGCCCAGACTAGTCTCGAACTCCTGGGCTCAAACAATCCTCTTACCTCAGCCTCCCAAAGTGCTAGGATTACAGATGTGAGACACCACGCTTGGTCAGCATTAGTTTTTAAAATGAATTTCAGTCTTTTAACCTTGCCTAGGTTCTGAAACATTAAAAGTTATCCAATGCTTGAATCCCAGCATTAATTCTTCAATTCTCTTTTCTTTTCACAATTTTCTGCCATCTCACATGGCTTCAAAGACCCACTGCCTGCACAACCCCAAATAAAGAAAGAAAGGCAGTCTCTCCATCCAACATTCAACTCAATTTCCCTGGCCTCCATCCCTCCCTCCCTCCTTCCTTCCCTCCTTTCTTCTTTTTTTTCCCCTCCCAGTTAACCTTCCTTAAGAAAAACTTCTTCCTCTGCTGCCTCAGTTTCCACTTATTTGCAAACTTTTCACCACAGGTATTTTTAACCAAGGAACAGGGGAAGACTTGGGGGTGAGGATGGGGAGGGAGTGTTAAGAGAAGGTGAGTAGACAAAGAACTGATGCCCTGGGGTAGGGGGCTGGGCGGGGTAAAGTTATATCAACCAGCTTCCTTGGCTGTAACCTAAAGCAATGTGAAAAGGAGAGTCAAGTAGGCCCAAAATAAGTTGAATATATTTTATGTTTCTTTTGGAGAATGTGTACACAGAAAATCTGATTTATAGAAATAAAATGTAAGGAAATCACTTATGTAGGATAACTTTCAGGATTTTTTTTTTTTTTTACTTCTCAACTTGATTTCTTGCCCATTGTATGTTTTGTAGCTTTGCTTTATTTTAAAAATAACAACAATATTTTTTTTTTTTCAGATGGAGTTTTACTCTGTTGCCTAGGTGATCACAGCTCAATGTAGCCTCAAACTCCTGAGCTCAAGCAATTCATCCACCTCAGCCTCCCCAGTGCCAGCACCCCTCAGCTAAAAATCATTTTTAAAAGTCAGATGTACTCCTAATACTTGTAGATGCACAGTTTGGGCAATCCAATGTATATATTACTAGCTATGCAACATTGGGAAGATAATATTAGCAGAAACTTCAGTTCAATTGAGTTATCAATGTTGGTTTTATCTTTGAATCTAGAATATTTTTCTAAATGTAAAATACCTGCCAGATTGATTGCATTGGTACTTGGCTTATGTTAACATTCTGAATAAATATATTCCTTTCAAAGATAGATGCATTTTTAAATGACATTGCTGTCTTACTGAATTACGTTTTTCTTCACAGAAAACAACTCTTGAATTCCATTTTGAATGATATTGAGAGAATAAGGATTGTTCAGTGGGGTATGTTTTATAGGTAAAATTTTAAGCATATATTAATTTATAAAATAAAGTATGTCTGTCTTCTTTTAACGTTTTCTCTTCTTTTGACGTTTTTAATCTGTGTTTTGAGGGAAAATGTATATATCAGTTGCAGGTTTCTTATAAAGCGTTGCTGGCAAGAGGACATCTGGGTCCTGTAAAATGAAGCCAAAGGCAACATTTTTCAGTAACTTTTAAGTATCAAGTACGCTAGTGTAGCTTTGTCGGGGTAGGGTTGCTGTTGTGGGTTGCTTGGTTAATTCTAGAGTAAGCAGTAATGTAGATTTGCATCAGCTATTTTGGGCCTGTAATTTTGCAATAACTAGATCTTAAGATGTGAATGCATGGTGGTTCAAATATGAATCATACTGACACTTCTTTCTAAGATCTGTTTCTGCAGTTTTGAATAGCTTTTCCACTAAAAGTAACATTCAGTGGATAGGAGGTCTTTGAGATTTTTTGACCCCCTAAAGTGGACCATGGTCAAAAAAGTTAAATATGACCATATAATATTCAAGACTACTCCCTGAAATCTTCATGGTTGTTTGGAAAGTCTAATGATTTTTTCAAAACTATCCACCAAGATTGGAGCACAAAACATAAGAACTGTGCAGTAATTGTCCCCTAAATTTGGTACTAATCATATCCTTTCATATACTATATTTAATTCTGGGCTTTGCATCTAAAAGAAGACAAAAAAGTTGGAGAGAGTTTAAAGGAAAGACATAAAAATGATTAAAGGTTTGGGAAACAAACTGCATAAACTGTGGCTTAGAAAGGCTTTGCTTATTCTGTCAGTGGTGCAGAGCTTGGGCCCAAGCTTGAAAAAGGTTTTCAATGGGACAGCTACTGTCTTTGCTACCATATAGAATGAATTTGAGTTAAATATTGAATATCCAGACAACAGGGTGATTTAACCAAAAAGATCACAGAAGAGCCCTGTGCAAAGAACCATTAGAAGTAGGGTAGATTTTCAGTTGGTAGTTAAAAGGGAGCTTTGGCCTAGCTGATGCCAAATAGCATATAGTCAATGTCCTCTTGAAATTTATTTTAGTCTCATGATCCTAGAATCATTTCTGTTTATATCAGTGAATGGCTAGTGTTTTGCTGCAGATGGTGAGATTGTAGGGTCTCAGTTAAACCCTGATGATATAGCTTTGTAATAAACCTGGTGTTAATTCAGTAAATGTGACTGAATAATGACAACATTGATGAAGATAAAGGTCCAATTCTACTGGTGTTTAGGCCAATGTATTAATTGGTAAAAAAACATAATATCCCCAATTACAGCTTGACTTCATTGATAACTCTATAAAATTTGAGGGAAATCATAGAGAATTGTGCTTACTATATGTTTAATTGTTGCTATAATCTGAATGTTTGTGTCACAGCACCACCACCTCCCCCAATTTATATGTTGAAATCCTAACCTCCAAGGTGATGGTATTAGGAGGTGAGATCCTTGGGAGGTGATTAGGTCAGAGAGCAGAGAGCTTATGAGTAGGCTCATTAGCGGTTGTGGCATAATATGAAACATATTTGGCCTTTGTCTCTGACTCCTGTCTCAGAACTCTAAACACTCGCAATTTTCTGAGTGACACGAGTGTCTTTCTTTATTCATAATAAATCCCTTTGATAACAACTGAGTTTATGCTAATGAGATGACTTAAAGTAGGGTCCCCAAATAGCCTCAGAATGGGGCTACTCACCAAAAAAACACACAGGTGATTAGAGAATTAGAGGGTTGGAACTTCTGGCCCTACTCACGAACTTGTAGGAAAAGGGTGAGTATGGGGACCGCTGGAAATTAAACTGTACACACAAAAAAATTCTTGAACAATGATATTTGATGAGTTTCCAGATTGCTGAATGGGTGAAGGTGCTAGGAGGGTGGGTGCCCGGAGAGGGCATGGAAGCTTTGCACCCCCCCCCCCATATCTTGCTCTCTTCATCTCTTCATCTGGCTGTTCATCTACATCCTTTAAATATTCTTGATAAGAAGCTGGTAAGCATAAATAAACTGTATTTCTGATTTCTGTGAGCCACTCTAGCAAATTAACCAAACATAAAGAGAGAGTCATGGGAATCTCTAATTTATAGCCTGTTGATCAAAAGTACTGGAGGGCCAGACTTGAGGCTGGCATATTGAAGTGGGGGCAGTCTTATGGGACTGAGCCCTCAATCTGTGAGGTCTGACACTATTTCCAGGTAGATAGTATCAGAATTGAATTGAATTATAAGACACCCAGTTGGTGCTTGCTGGAGAATTGCTTGGTATGTGGGACAAACCCCATACACATCTGGTCACGGAAGTGTGCCATGTTAAGTATGAAAGTAGAGAGAAAAAGCAGTTTTTTTCCTTTACTATGACCTTATAAAAGTGACCTGAAAAATCTCCCTTGCCCCCTTCACCATGTGAAGTCACAGCAAGAAGGCACTCTCTGTAAACTGAGAAGGGGGCCTTCTCCAGACACTGACTCTGCCAGTACTCTGCCAACATAAATTTCTGTTGTTTATATGCCACCTAGTTTATGGTGTTTTCTGTAGCAGCCCAAAAAGACCGAGAAGATTATGAAGACTAATAACTCAAAAAACCTGGTAGGGCAATTTTAATAACTTAAAGAAAATTGCTTAAGATAAGAATGTCAAAAATTAGCATGTTCCTTTATCTATAGAGTCCTTCACTTGATATTTATTTTGACCATGTGTCCTCTCAATGACTTTGTAGACTCAACATGGTACATATAATAAACTGTATAAACATGCCTGCAAAGGTTCACTATGTGAGCAAATGTGAGGAACTATGTAAACTCAGCATTCTTTGCATTTGCTTGATTTTAGGAAGGTTTGTTGTTGTTGTTGTTGTTGTTGTTGTTGTTTTTCCTGAGATGGGGGTCTCACTCTCACTCAGACCAGAATGTAGTGGTGTAATCATAGCTCACTGCAGCCTCAAACTACTGGGCTCCAGGGATCCTCCTCCTACAGCCTCCCAAGTAGCTGGGACTACAGGCACCACCATAATTCCCAGCAGTATTAGAAAGGTTCAAAATGAAAGTCTACAAAAACACATCTCCTGTCCTCAAAAGAATAGAATATACTAAAGGAACGTATATTGCATTTGCTAGCAGGCCCACACTGTTTATTATATAGATTCATTTTTAAACCAAATTTTCTATACACTAGAATTTTGGGGAAGCCACAATATCAAGCGAAGAAAATCCAATATTTCACTTTAAATATTGCTTTGACATTAGGATAAGTATATTTACCAAACTTGTTTAACCTAAATCTAATAATGAAGAAAGAAGTAGAGAAATTCAGAATGTGGGACATTGTTCAAGACTCTTAAAAAAATGATTACTATCACAGAAATATTCCTTAAGGCAGAAGAGTTGTTGTAGATTAAGAAGTAAAATGAAATAATAATCAAATACAATGTACAAATCTTGGTTGAAACTTAGTTTTGAAAAAATAAAACCCAGCTGTAAGACATTTTTTAGAATAATTGAGGAAATTTAAACATAGATTGTGTATTAGATGATAAACAATTAATGCTATTTTCTGAAGTGTGATAATAATATCGTGATTGGTTATATAAAATGTATTTTTATTATTAGGCAATTCTCTCTCCCTGTCCTTCTCTCCACATGTATGTGTATGTATATGGAGCCAGCTGAAGCTGGGCATGGTAGCACACCTGTAGTCCCAGCTACTCAGGAGGCTGGGACAGGAGGGTCACTTGAGCCCAGAATTTCGAGGCTGCAGTGAACTAATTGCACCTGTGAATAGTCACTGTACTCCAGACTGGACAACATAGCAAGAATCTATCTCTGAAATATATATATGTGTGTATGTGTGTATGTATGTGTGTGTGTGTATGTACTTAAAAATAACAGCTAGCTGTATTCTTTTCTTGTAAAACATGAAATAAACAATTTAATCAACAAAACAAGTAAGAAATAGAATGTGTGTATGTGTGTGTGTTTTTGTGTGTGCTTAGATATATCTATTGATAGATGAAGCAAATGTGACAAATCATTAAAAGTGATGAATTTAGGCAAATAATATATGTGTTCATTAAGTGATTTTTTTCAACTTTTATTTTTTTTTATTTTTTATTTTTTGAGTTGAAGTCTCACTCTGTCACTCAGACTAGAGTGCAGTGGCCGCTCCCGGCCACAGAAGCCTCGACCTGCTGGGCTCCGGCGATCCTTCCGCCTCAAACTTTCAAGTAGCTGGAACTACAGGCACGCGCTAATTTTTGATTTATTGTACAGATGAGGTCTCATCAGTTTGCCCAGGTGGGTCTCGAATCTGCGGGCTCAGGCAATCCATTCACCTCAGCCTCCCAAATCGCTGGGATTACAGGTTGAGCCACCGAGCCCGGCCCAACTTTTCTATACATTAAAAAATTTTAAAGATGAAAGTTAGGGGGAGCATGAAATTTCTTCAAATCAGTGCCAGTTACAAACTCAAATACTTCAGAGTCCAAGCAAAAGGAATAAACAGGAAAAAAAAAAAATAGAATCCATACAGCATTTGAATAAACAAGAGGAGTAAAATTATTTGTATAGTTGTTTTCTTAGGCTCTCTTAGTCTCAATTTACAAATTTCCATTCAAGAAATATTCACTTTGAATGTGAAAATATCAGGAGCTAAGAAACTGAGTACTACATAATTAAATACAAAAAAAAAATAAGAAACTAAAATGTATAGCCATTGTCTCATGATTCATGGTTCACAATTCTCACTAACCCTGAGTCTTCAGAAATCCCGTCTGTGCTTGCCTGTATAATTATATCTAATAGTGAAAAATGAATAGAGGTTAGAATAATAATTATAAAAATGCTTTGAGTGTCTTTAAGGTGTCAGAACATAAGCCACACGCTACAATTTATAGTGCATAAAGTTTATCGAAGCAGATTGGCCATTGGGTTGATTCCATTAATGCAACTGTCACAATTTAAAAATATTTTTAATGCTCTGATTTTATCAAGTATAAATAATGTGTGTAACTGTACCAAATTCAGTTCTACTTTGCCAGCATTAGACTTTTTATTGGTCAATCACAATCCTTCCTATGTTCATTTGTGATTTGCTGTATTGGTTGTAACTTGTATATCTTATATTTGGATTAGAGAATCCTTTTGGAATGCTACAAACTTGTTTTGCTTTGCTGATTAAATTCTTTGTTGCATGTTTTGCAAAAAGAATTCAGCTGGATCACAAAGGGCTACACCCAGTAAATGCTTTAGTAACACAAGTTGGACAGAGCGTTTTGTTTCTGCTCAGAAGTTGCCTGAGTCACAGATGACTTGTTGGGTCTTGAGAACCTGCCTGCTTAAATAGAACAGGCCTGAACTGTCAGATAAATTGTTTGTGGCAAGTTAATTTCAAATAAAGTTCAATATATAGTTTATCGAATTTTACCTTGTAATATTCACATGACAAGATTTCTTTGGAGATATTTATTATTGAAACAATATTCAAATTAGTTTGCTTTGTCATGTAAGGATTCAACAATGTGGAAGAGTTGGGACCATTAAAATATTTCAGGGAGCATGCAATGCATTCTTGTGATAAGAGGCAAAACTTTGTACAATGACATGGGAATGTTCTCTCTGGTTTGTGGAGGGCAAGTTCAAATGTTATCCGAATAATCACCAAAGAGATATCTAATAATTATGATGTTTTTTTTTTTTAGGGTACTACAGCAAGAAGCTTGTACTATGGATACATTTGCAGCAATTATTTGTTATACAACATAATGTGATATAGATTAGATTAAGGCATAAAAATTTTGCACAGAAATGTATGCAGAAGGGCCCACTCGTGTGCATATAGGTTTTGATGCCCTGTATTGTTGAAAGGTTCCAGGAAATAGGCTCATTAACTGAACATCACTTTTCCCCATGGATCTTTTGACTTTTGTGGATGAGGAACAATTCAGAATGAATCTCCCAAATGGAATTTCCAAGTCTCTACTTTCATGGTTCTTTGCCCTCTGTTATTATGGCACTATATGGGTTTTATTAAAGCTGTATATATCAATATCCCCCTCAGGATGATTCATTCATTGAAATCAAGGATAATTTTTTTTTATTCAATATTGTCTTCATCAGAGGCTCTTGTATATTACCTTGTACTGGTGGTCACCAACTTATAATGACTCAACTTACAATTTTTGATTTTTACAATAGGGCAAAGCATATAGAAACCATACTTTGAGAACCCATACAACCATTTTGTTTTTCACTTTCAGTACATTATTCAATAAATTACATGAGCTAGTCAACATTTTGATATAAAATAGGCTTTGCATTGGATAATTTTACCCAACTGTAGGCTAATGTAAGTGTTCTGAGCATTTTTAAGGTAGGGTACACTAAGCTATGATGTTCTGTAGGTTTGGTGTAGTAAATACATTTTCAGCTTATGATGAGTTTATCAGGATGTAATCTCATTGTAAGTTGAAGAGCATCAGTGTATAGGGATGCCTCAATACACGGTTTTTGAATTATGAATTGGTTGGGAGGAGAAAAGTATGAAAGAGTAAGGAACAATGAATTCCAAGCAAAATGTATTGCCTGGACAGCTGACACAAAGAAGGAGCAAGAGAAATGCATCCTGGTAGCACTTAGAGCAGCTTTAATTTCATCCAGATTATTTGTAAGCAAGTGACAAGGGCCCTTCAGTGCCCTTTGACCCTTCCCTCCCCTGCTCCCTTCATCTTTGAGTTTTGGACCCGTGGAAGTGATTGACTACTGAATTTCTGAGACTGCAGGAAATGCTCAGAAATGACTGAACTTGTAATCCATGTGAACTGAGAGACCTATAAAAGAAATATATTTTTACCTATGGTCTAGGAAATGAGTTGTCTTCCCCTTAATTACAACTTCTAAACCATGCTTTGGAAAAGTCTGGGCTGAATTTCTAGGGGAACAACAACCTGCTAAAGGCATTGCCACCTGGTCAGTCCTCCTGCTACTGAGGGGTTTTGCTACTGTTAGCCCTGTCCGCTTGCCTTGTTTCCTTGAGGAGTTAAGGGCTATTTCCTGAAAGAAGATGTAAATGACCAGGGAGCTTCTTCCTTCTCTTCCCACCTATTTCTCCACATTTTCATATGGATTTGCACAGAAATGTATGCAGAAGGGTCCACTAGCATACTTATGGGGCCCAGACTATCTACTAACAACTTCTAGAATAACAGAACATGTTTTAAAAGTTTTATTATAATTTTAATAACACTTGCCACTTGGACTAACTTTATAGAGTCACAGGCCAACATTTTATGCATAAAAGCAATACATCAAGTTCTCAGAGCATCTCTAGATAATTATTAGAACAGTGTTTCTTAGGCCGAGTGCAGTGGCTCACATGTGTGATCTCAACACTTTGGGAGCACAAGGCAGGAGGATTGTTTGAGCCCAGGGGTTTGAGACCAACCTGAGCAACACAGTGAGACCTTGTCTCCACAAAAAATCAAAACATTAGCCTGGCATGGTAGTGCAAGCCTACAGACCCAGTTACTCGGGAAGCTGAGGTGGAAGGATGGCCTGAGCCCAGGAGGCAGAGGCTGTAGTGAGTTGTGATCGTGCTACTGCACTCCAGCCTGGGCAACAGAGTGAAATTCTGACTCAAAAAGAAAAGAGAGAGAGAGAGAGAATAATAGTAGGTTTTTTTTTTCTTTTAACCTTATTACTAGGACCATTTAGCCCTATAAAAAGAATTACATTTTAATACATTCAGCAGAAGTTGAGTGCAGCAGTGTGCACTTGTATCCCAGCTACTCGGGAGGCCAAGGAAGATCACTTGAGCCTGGTAGTTCAAGCCTATAGTATACTATGATTGCACCTGTGAACCTCCACTGCACTCTATCCGAAGGTAGTGTATGCTATGGTGCCCTGCCTAGAGCCCTAACATTTTTTCAGAACTGAAGGACTCATTCTACCGGGTGCTGAGATTGTTGGTGTTGACAACTCCTACCCAAGAGAGTAAAAGCGCCAGAGAGCCCTAGCCCAAAGGTCATTTTCCCCTCCTCACCCTGGGCATCCTGTATTTGATGACTGGGCATATAAAAAAAAGACTAGACACTGTCTTGCCTCAATTTTGGACTACTCTGAAGGGCCATTCCAGACCAAGTTTGAGGTGCTTGCCTAGCTCATAGCAACTCCCTTTCTCTGGGACCTGCAACCCATTCTATGAACAAGGAGTGTCCCTGACGCCATGTTTGAATCACATGACTTCAACTCTGGCTAGGTCACATGGCACAACTGGGCCAGTCAGATTCTCTGTCCTGGGAATTAGGAAGACTTACTTGAGTGTTTAGTCTCTGCTTGATAAATGTACAAATATGAAGGGCTTAATTCTGCTAAATGGACTTGAGAAGGAGCAAAACATGGTCCCCAGGAAGACAAGAGGGAAAAAATGTCCAGAAATAAACAAATATGAAAGGAGGGCCAATCACATAATTTATGTGACAGGAAGAGTCTCTTATACAAAAAAAAGAAAAAAGTATTTCTAAGGAACTAAAATAGAAAGCTCTTTCCTTTCTTCCATGGTCTTTCTTTCAACTTGCCCTGGTATGTTTTATTTGCTATTTGAAGCCATTTTAAGTAAAGAAAAATGGAAATGCTTAATTATAACATAGTTTTTATTATTTATTTTGTGCAAAGTCAGTCTTTCTTTTTTTGTGGATGGGGTGGGTGTGGGTGCTTGAATAGATTCCCTATGAGCCATAGGAAATTAAAAAATACCTTTTGATTCCATTTTATAACATGTTACCATTTCTTTCTTTCTTTTCTTTTCTTTTTTCTTTTTTTTTCTTTTTCTTTTTTTTTTTTTTTTTTTTAGCTATAAAACAAATCCTAAAGTCCAAGTATGATATTGCTTTTAAGAAGCTTTCATTTATGGCTGGGCATGGAAACTCACACCTGTAATCTCAGCACTTTGGGAAGCCAAGGTGGGAGGATCACTGAAGTCTGGGAATTTAAGACCAGCTTAGGCAACATAGCAAGACCTAGTCTCTACAAAAGGTTCAAAAATTAGCTGAGTGTGGTGGTGCACACCTGTAGCCCCAGCTACATGGGAGGCTGAGACAGAAGGATCATTTGAACCCAGGAGGCCAAGGTTACGGTGAACTGTGATCATGCCATTGCATTCCAACCTGGGCAACAGAGTAAGACTCTGACTAAAAAAGAAAAAAAAAGTTTTCATTTAATACTTCTCTGTTTTTTAAAAATTTTTTTCTACAGTGAAAAGAATCATTATTCTTATAATTATTCTTACAATTAGATTTTAAAGAATAAAACAATAATTTTTTTGAGAAACTGTAACAGGAAAGCCCTTACCCCCGTCCTTGCTGCTTTGTCATCTGTACTGCCTGTTTTTCTTTAAGAAATTGATATATAATTCATATACCACAATGTAATGTTGATTTTAAATGAAAATATGAGAATATTAACTTGTATGTAGAATCATTGAAATTATACAATTCATATTTCATAGCTCATATGCACATATATGTTTTGTTCTTAACAAAAAAGGTGTAAACACTGCATAAAACTAACTCGAATGTTATGTCACTCTTAATATGTGCACATTCTGGCAATACTCTACCTTAAGCTTACTGATTAGTAAGGAAATACTCAAAGAAAAAAAAAACTCTGGGTTGCCCTATCTTTCCCTTTTCTTTTCTGACATCATTTTTGGTGCAAGGGAAATAATACAAGAAAGGATACAGTAGAGTTCATCGGTTATTCATGCTTCTTAAACTGCTTGTGGGATGGGTGGAGGTAAGATTTCTCCTCTTGCCTCTTAGAGTTTTCATCTAAACCTAAGAATTAAACTGACGTAAGACAGATTAACAGGAGAAAAGCATACACATTTTTATTTAGTGAGGTTTTCATAGGAGTCCTCCCCACCAAAAAAATGAAGACTCAGAGAAAAGGTTAGAGCCAAAAGCTTATAAATTAAGCTGGACAGAGTAGTAAAGTGTAAAATGTGACAAGACTAAGGCATTTGGGCTACAGCAGTTAATTGCGAAGTGACTAAGAGGACAAGGATGAGTTTAACAAGGTCTATTGGAACAGATTTCCCTCAGCCTTAGCTTCCTGTTTCTGGTGATAGGAGTATCTTCCTCCTGGTACAGGGGCACCCTGCCCATGGGAGTTTTAGCCCCTGCTTTCAGGAAGAAAAAGGAAGATCAGCATGCCTTTCTTGCAATCACTACTTTGCAAGTGTCTTTAACTCAACGTAATCAATACTTTTCAGGGTAGCATGCTCTGAACCCTGTCAATGCCATTGCCTCTGCCTGCATCAGAAGTGAGTTCTGGTCCTCGGAAAATGTAGGTAAATGTATAGGTTGTTAGGCCCTGCTTACTCAGTCCTAGATACAATATGCTTGGAGACTTACTCAACTCTTATCTGTGGTGGCTTTATCAAAATTCTGTGCTCATGGTGCATCACAGGTACAACATGGGTGCTAGTGTAAGCTAGAATCCATAATATATCTCCTTTGCTCCACATCCATTCTATGGGCCCAGCTGTGTTCACTCACAAAACACATTAAAAGATAAAATTATTAAGGCCATGGAACATTGAGCCATGCATGGGACCCTTCTAAGTATGAAGTCAAGTGTGCCCAGGAGGTCACATGTTTGTGAAGCCGCCAGGGTGGGAAACAGGGAAAGAGGTGTGATGATTTCTGGACCCTGGTTCCACATATATTTCTCATCATCCATTCCACGGGACATCCCTGTGGTGTTACAGGATCAAGTCAGAGTAAGTTGATTTTGTAGCTTTCACTCAAGAGTCTTAATGAATTTGATAACGTTCACTCAGTGGCCTTTGTTTTTCCAAATTGAAGAGTCTGAGTCATGTTAGTCTGTGTTTAAATGGGGAGCCCTTCTGATAACTGAATTTTTTTCATGATTCCTTCACATAACTTCTCCAGGTTCACTTTTTTCCCCCATCAAGAGCTATGAATATAGGAGCACACTATACTAGGCCAGCTACATCTGGCTTAGGAGCAGAAACAAAACAGATGCCCTCTGTGCTATCCTATTTATTTGATTTTTGGATGGAAGCTACATGCTTTCTCATCTTTTTTTCAGGAGTTATAAAAGCTAAGGGCTTAGGCTGTGGTGCCAAGCTGTCTGGATTTGAATCGTATCTTCACCATTTGCTTACACATCTGCCTGCTTCAGTTTCCTCATCTGTAAAATAGGAATACTAAAAAGTTATTACCACATAGAGTAGTGGAGATTAAAAGAGTCATTATATACAAAGCACTTAGAATCTTGCCTGGTACTATTAAGTGCTGTATAGGTGCTTTCTATTTTTGTTTTTTCCCCAAATATAAAGATCTTCATTCTTTTTCTAATAAAAAGTACATGTTAAGTGTAAAATTTTTAATTGAAAACTTAGCAAGAAAAAAATCACTCATAGTTCCATTGACCATTACTAACTTTTTATGTATATCTTTCCAGTCTTTTTTTTCCCTATGTATACATGCTTATTTTTTCCAAAACTGGGATTAAATACATATGTTGTATTGTAGCCTCATTTAGTTTAACTATATACTATAAATATTTTTTCACTGCTACAAAATCATTTTAATACTTATATATTATTTCATAGCATAGAAGTATAACAATTTATTAAAGAAATTTCGCTTGGAAGTATTTAGATTTCTAGATGTTCAATATCATAAACCATATTGCTGCAAGAATTCAATTTGTTCTGCCTTTTTATAGAATATATTTTTCATATATATGTATATATCTCCATGATAATGTTTTATCTTTTTCTTAGTTTATATTTGATAGCTCAAAATTTGTCAATGTATAGACTTGTATTGTTTTATTTTTCTCTAATTGCATAATTTGGCATTTGCTCTTAGTAAAGCTGTTGTGTCACTTTCTGCCCACAAACGTGTCCTTGAAATTTGTTCCCTTCATTGATTTGTTAATTCTCTGCTTAGTGAACTTCTGTATCCATAAACATCAGAGTTCATGGTATACTTTCCCTTCCAGGTCAATTATAACCCTGTCAAAATTTTTTAGCTCAAGAATTGAAGCTGTAGACTGTATTCCATGGCTTCTCTTTAAGTGTTTTTCAAAACAAATTCTTCTGTGGTGAAATTCTACCACATTAAGCATTAGAGTTGAGGGGAGTTTGATAAATCTTATCAAAAGCTCCTTACCAGAGACCTCAGCAATTGAAACAAAAGATAAATTATCTCTAGCCTTTGTCTACACTTCTTTACCATCTCAAAGAACTGTTTTAAATTAGTAAGACCCAATTTCTTTATCTTCCCTTCTAAAGACCAAATACCTCTTGCCCCTTTCAGAAACTGGAGAATGTCATCTAAGGATGTGACTCTGACTGAGTGTGTGTCTATGTGTTTGTGTGGGGTGGAGTATATATATAGTGTGTGTATGTATGTGTGTGTGCGTATGCATTCATGTAACAAGTTGGACAAAGCATTGATATTCTTAAATCATTGGAAATTCTTATTTTATACTATGAACTTGTCATATGAGCTGGCCCCAAACTAAAAGGTCAAGTTGACAGGTTCTTCTTTAGTTTTTTTTTTTCATTCTTTTCTTTTCCTTTCTTTTCCCCTTTTTTCCCCACTTCTGGGAAGCCCAGGCCCAAGTCTCTTGGGTTGAAGAGGAACTGATAAAAGAAACTCACAGAAAGCTATGAGTGATTTCATATCCTTATTGGGGGTATTGCATTAAGGAGGTTGTTTCAGAAGGCATGACTTCATACAAACAATGACTTGCTAATA
Organism: Tarsius wallacei; assembly: GCA_963574415.1. NCBI lineage: Eukaryota > Metazoa > Chordata > Mammalia > Primates > Tarsiidae > Tarsius > Tarsius wallacei. The sequence goes on along the minus strand of CAUYQG010146949.1, from coordinate 11,739 downwards.
CTGGGAATTTTGATGATCAACCAGAATAAGACATATTTGCAAGTTTTACATCAGTCATTTATTCAACCAGTAGTTATTGATCATCCTGCCTGACTAAATACTATTCTAGCTTTAGGGGCTGTTGACAAAAAAAGCCAAACTTTGTAAAATAGGTTTATTTTGAGCTGAATATGAGTGACCTAACCAAATATGAGTGACCCAGGTCTGAGTGACCACAGTCCCAAAAAATCCTGAGAACATGTGCCCAAAGTGGTTGAATCACAGCTTGGTTTCTTACATTTTTAGGAAGACAGAAGTTACAGGCAAAAAACATAAATCAGTACATGAAGTTTATATTGGTTGGGCCTGGAAATGTGGGGCATCGCCAAGCAGGGGCTTACAGGTCATAGGTGGATTCAAGATTTTTCTGATTGGCAATCCATAGAAAGAGTTAAATTCTGCCTAAAGAATTTAAAATTAGTAAAAGAAATTCTTGACTTAAGATGAGGGGAGTTGTGGAAGCCAAGGTTCTTGTTATGAATGAAGCCTCTAAGGAGCAGGCTTCAGAGAGAATAGATGGTGTATGCCTGAAAAGGCATTCTCTTCAAATGCAAATTTCCCCAAGCCAGCTTTTGTAAGATCACTTCAGAATATGTCCAAAAAAACATATTTTGGGGTAAAATATTTTTCTTTTCTTTAGTGCCTGCTATCTGTCATGTGATGCTATGTCAGAGCCAGGTTGGGACTTGGTATCTTACATCCACAAAGTCTGTTTGTCAGTTTTATTATCTCTATTTTTTTTTTTTTCTTTGAGTTGGAGTCTTACCCCGTCACCCAGACTGGAGTGCAGTGGCCGCTCCCGGCCACCGCAGCCCCGACCTGCTGGGCTCTGGCGATCCTTCCGCCTCAGCCTTCCAAGTAACTAGAACTACAGGCGCATGCTACCAGGCCCGGCTAATTTTTGATTATTGTAGAGATGAGGTCTCGCCAAGTTGCCCAGGCGGGTCTCGAACCCGCGGGCTCAGGCAGTCACTCACCTCAGCCTCCCAAGGCGTGAGATTACAGGCTGAGCCACTGAGCCAGGCTTATTATCTCTATTTTAATAATTCTTGTCAGTTGTACCTAAAAAACACAAGGGCAAGGTTGTAATGTCCTTTTCCATCATTCCCTCAATTTTGGGTTTTCAGGTTTCCCTTAGCCCAGAGGGTCCATTTAGTCCGTTGGAAAGCTTAAAACAAATTTTGTTTTTGGTTTACAGGGGTATTTAGAAGCACTTTCTTTCAAGGAGTTTTTGATTTAGTAGCAAAAAAAAAAAAAGGAAGATAATTGTAATACACTATAATAAAATAAGAGCAGATGTAAAGATACGTTCAAGATCTAGGATGTCAGGAGAAATGGAGCCCCAGGGTAGAAATTGTGATTGCTTGCCCACCATCCTCAGCACCTCTTCCTTTTTGTGTGACAGTCATAAGTGACAGGATTCACAACTTCACTGGTGGGTCTCAAGGAATCTAAGTCACTCAGGACCCATAAGCCTAGCTTGCTGGACACAAGGTAACCCCCAGGCCACTAGGCTTTGTTCATGTGTCTCAGTTCAGATCACTGACAAGTGAGGAAAGTTTTTCTGAGAACTTCTAAAAGAGACATGTTTATGCTCCTTTTTGTTTGTTTGTTTGTTTAAATTGAAATATTAGTCAGCACAGTGACTCACACCTGTAATTCCTGCACTTCGGGAGGCCTAGGCAAGAGGATTTCTTGAGGCCAGGAGTTAGAGATCAGCCTGGGCAACATAGCAAGACCTCATCTCAACAAAAAAATAAAAAAATAAGCCAGACATGGTGGTTTGCACTTGTAGTCTCAGCTACTAAGGAGGCTAAGGTGAAAGGATCACCTCATGAGGGCCCATGAGATCAAGGCTGCGGTGAGACATTCCAGCCTGGGTGACAGAGTGAGACCCCAACTCAAATAGATAGATAGATAGATAGATAGATAGATAGATAGATATATAGATAATCCACACACTGTAATATTCACCCTTATAAAGTGTACAATTCAGTGGTCTCAGCATATTCACAAAGTTATACAACTCTCACCATTGTCTAACTATAGAAGTTTTTAACCACTCTCAAAAAAAATCTCATTCGTTCCTCCCTGTTGTCTTTGGCAACCATTAATCTAATTTCTCAATGAACTTGCTTATTCTGAATGTGTCATGTAAATGAAATCATACACTATGTGTTCTTTTTTTTCTGTCTGGCTTCTTTCGCTTAGCATCATGTGTCCAAGGTTTATCTATGTTGTGAATGTGTTACTATTTTATTCCTTTTTTATGACAAAATAATATTCCATTATGTGTATATGCCACATTTTGTTTATCTATTAATCAGTTAATGAATATTTGGTTGTTTTCAGTTTTTGGCTATTATGAATAATGCGACTATGAGCATTTGTGTGCAAGTTTTTGTGTGGACTTATGTTTTCAGTTCTCTTGGGCAGGTACCTTGGAGTGAAATTACTAGGTCCTATGGTAAACCTCTATTTAACTCTTTGAAAAACTTTAGTTTCCTGAAGGGACTGTACCATTTTACATTCCTACTAGTAATGTACAAATGTCCTAATTTCTCCACATCCTCGTCGACACGTCATTGTTTCTTTTTTTGAGTATAGCTATCCTAGTGGATATGAAACAGTATCTCATTATGATTTTAATTGCATTTCCCTAATAACTAATGATGTTGAACATCTCTTTATGTGCTTATTGGCCATTTGTATATCTTCTTTGGAGAAATGTCTATTCAATTTTTTTAAATTGGGCTATCTGTCTTTTGATTGTTGAGGTATAAGGGTTCTTTACATATTCTGGATACCAGACTTTTATCAGATATATAACTTGCAAATATTTCTCTTCATTCTGCGGGTTGTCTGTTTATGCTCTTGCTAGTGCTCAGAACAGAGTACCCCAAAGTATAGCATCTTGGCATGCTGAGTACTTTGAAATGAAGGGGATTGAGAGAACTCACCTCGGAAGCAAAGTCTCTCTTTTTTCCACCCTTTTTTTCTCTTTCTCCCCTTTCTCACCCAACACAGTAATGGAAACTAGAATTTTCTCCCAAAAGCAAGCCATAAAACCTAGGGAGTTCACTCACTGACCTCCTCCCTCTCCCCTATCCCACTTTCCTACCCTATAGTGGGAGGGGGGAATGTCTTACAGAGATGCAGAAAGGAATCTGAACAAATAGCCTTGCTGAGTTCCCCACCACTACCAGTTTATTACCATTAGTTCACACCGCTTGTTGTCCAATCATGTTTCTACACAACTATCCACTGCTTGCATCAGACTTAGCACAAAAATACACAGCTTTCCCTGAGATGTCAGGCCTTTATTTCTGAAGGCTTCTGTGTCAAGTAAAACTACATTAAAGAAATGTGTTATGTTGTCTCTTGTTAATCTGTCTTTTGTTAAAGGGTGTCAACCATGACCCTTGTGATGAGTAAGGAAAAGTTTTGACTTTTTTCCACTATACTCTTTTGAGAGAACTTTTGGAAGTGATCCCCTCTCTCCCTCTAGAATTTGATGTGGCTGAGGCCTTGAATGACTGCAGCCATCTTGCACCAGTCCTGAAAACAAGCTGGGAGAGTTGCAGAGACATGGAGCTGGAACCTCTGGATTGAGCCAGTCCTTGAGAGAACTGCTTAATCTCATTTCTGGACTCCCAGGTTCTTGAGCCAATACATTTATTCACTCTTTAATCATGATTTTCAATTACCTGCTCCTGAAAGTGCCCTGAACGATACAGCCGCCAAATCAGCCTGAGAGAGAGGAAGTCTTGACCATTTCCTTCTCCACAGATCAAACCATGCAGTTCAAACACTGACCTTCAACAATATCAACAGCAGTATTCTGTATTTATCCAAACATTAAAGGAGTTATGAATCGTATCAACTCAAAGACAGAAAGGCAGAGATGACGATGACCTCTCAGGGGTAGCGGTTTATAGAAGTTACTGTTGCATTGCTAATTAAATGTTAGCTTGATAAACTTTTATCTCTGCCTCTGTTTTTTTCTGAGATCTAATCTATACTTGAATGGCCTTTGGGCAGATCAATAGGGAAAAGACTGAATAGATCATTTACCTCCCCAGTCAGGAAATCATTCTGATTAAATGGGTCCTAGTAAATCTCTACTTCCTCTCTTTTGACACAAATAAAATGTCCAAATGTTTTGTTTTCAAAAGCCTTAAGGTATATCAGTTAACTGGCTGTCCTGAATGTGGTTTTTGCTGGTTAGTGTACAGTTACTGAATGAATTATAAAGGGAAAAAAGAAAAAATGGAAGAGAAAGCAACAAAGGCAAGGCGTGGAGAGAAGTGATCATAGTAGAGAGACCCAAAACATCCCTGGGTGAATTTCCTTCTTATTTAGAAACTCTAGTGATAGCAGAGTCCACTCAACACCTACTTTTTTTCTTTCTTGAAAAGAACTCCCTTGGGTCAGGAATCAAAACACCTCATCATTCTCACCAAAACTTTGTTCTGTGGGTCTCGCTCAGCCCATTTTCTCACAGAGATTTAGTAACAAGGGCTAGGTATTATGTTCCCCAAACTTTCCTCTTAAGCAACATTGAGCCAGATGGTCTAAGTACACACACATACACACATATGAATATATACTACAAGAGTGCAGGGAATTTTTTCATCTGCATCTTATTCAAAATGCCTGGAGACGTGCCTTGCAAATTATAAATGGACAATAAGTTTTTATGAAATTAATAATTCAGTGAATCTGCATTTTTATTCACTAATCCATCTATATAAAATAGCATGTGGCAAGGCGTGGAGGCTCAAACCTTGTAATTCCAGCATTTTGGGAGGCCAAGGCGAGAGGATTGCCTGAGCCCAGGGGTTCGAGACAAGCCTGGGCAACTTGGTGAGATCTCGTCACTACAATAAATAAAAAATTAGCTGGGCATGGTAGCGTGTGCCCGTAGTTCCGGCTACTTGGAAGGCTGAGGCGGAAGGATTGCTGGAGCCCAGTAGATCAACGAACCCGTGAGCATGCCACTGCACTCCAGCCTGGGTGACAAAATGAGACTCCAACTCAAAATAAATAAATAAATAAATAAAATAGCATGTATATAGATAAAGAGCATGAGTTCCAGCATAGAGACACTAATTGAATTCCAGTGTTTCTGGAGCCCAGCAGGTCATGGAGCCTGTGAGCGTGCCACTGCACTCCAGCCCGCATGATGGAGTGAGACTCCAACTCAAAATAAATAAATAAATAAATAAATAAATAAGCATGTATATAGATTAAGAGCACGAGTTCCAGCATAGAGTCACTAATTGAATTCCAGTGTTTCTACTTAAAAGCTATGTGGCCTTGGGCAGTCACTTATATGACATCTCTGTGCCTTTGTTTTCTCATTAGTGTAACAGGAATAATAACAAACATAGATCTCATAGGTTGTTGTGAGCATTAAATGAGATGTTATGCATAAAGCACTGAAAATGATACCTATAAAATCTAATGTGCTCCATACATGTTAACGGACACTACTCATTTATTCAACAAATGCTCTTTAAAAAATTGTAGGGATGGGGTCCCACTAGGTTGCCCAGGTTGGTCTTCAACTCCTGGGCTCAAGTGATCCTCCAGCTTCAGCCTCCCAAAGTACTGGGATTACAGGCATGAGCCACTGCACCTGTCCTTAGCATGTACTTATTTGAGTGTTCATTATAAGCCAGGTGCTTGCTAAGTGCTGGGAATACAAGGTAAATACAATCAAAAATGGACTTTGCCCCTACGGGGCTTATAATTTACTGGGAGACAGAGTTAAATGTTAAGAACTGAATTGTGTCCCCCCAAATTCATATGTTGAAGCCCTAACCCCCAATGTGTCTGTATTTGGCAATAGGGCCTTTAGGGATGTAATTAAGGTTAAATGAGGTCATTAGGGCAGGGCCCTAATTCCACAGGGTTGGTACCCTTATAAGAAGAGGACATACCAGAGATTGATCTCTCCCTCTCCTTCTCTTCTTCCTTCTCTTCCTCTCCTTCTGTTCCCTTCCTCTTCCCCTCTGCCCCTTTCCTTCTCTCCTCCTCTCCTCTCCTCTCCCTCTCCGATTTTCCCTCTCCATATGCACACAAACGAAGAGAGAGAGAGAGAGAGAGACAGAGAGACAGAGAGAGAGGGAGAGACTTTAACTCTTGCTGGTTCTTGAATTTGCCACAGAAAGAATTCCAGGGCAAGTCACCAGGTTGGTGAGCAAAGTAAAGAGTTTATTAAGGCAAATTACACACTTAAGGGAAGGAGAATGAGGGTGGGCAATCTCAAGAGGAGATCTGCCTCAAGGAAGAAAAGTACACATTCTCAGAATAAGAACTGCACCAAGGGAGTTTTGGTGACTCCTCTGCCTTCAGGGAGATAGTTGGGAGGGGGTGAGGGTTGTGAGGGCATGGATCTCTCTTCATTTGTGCACCTGGGCTGTGTGACGAGTTTGTGTTCCATTTACAGTCATCAGGTGATCAAGAAGGTGGAGGGCCTGCTTTGCTCCGCTGACTTCAGCCATAAACACCCTGGAGGTATTTTCCAAAGTTTTAGAGACTGGAGTCTTGCTTTTTGTAATATAAAACAGAGGTCACATCTTTCTGCCCTTATTAGCCTGCTTCAAGAACTCATCAAGAAGGTGGCCATCTGTAAGCCAGGAAGAGATCTCATATCAACCCTGAAGATACCTTGATCTTGAACTTGTAGCCTCAGAAGAATGAGAAAATAAATTTCTGTTGCTTAAGCCACCTAGTCTGGGTATTTTGTTATGGCAGTCTGAGCAGACTAATATATTAGGTAGCCACACAAATGCATGTAGAATTAAAACTGCTTTAATTGTTAAGGAAAGGCGATAGGACAAGAGTATATGTATAGGAGCATTTGATCTGGTCAGAGATGAGAAAGAAAGATTTCTGGGGGAGATTACTGAGGTATATGTGGTGGGGTGAAGATGGGGTGGGCAGTGGTATCAGACAGGGGAAACAGCATGTCCAAAGCCCTGTGATAAGAGAGAGCACAGTTTATTGGAGAAATCAGAAGGCAGCAGTGTGGTGGGGTATTGAGAGTGAAAGGGAAGGTGATACAGGTGAGGATGGAGTAGATGGTAGAAACTGACTTCCCATGGCTGTGCAGGCTACACTAAAGATTCTCACTATTAACTTGGGCAACATGTGTACACCAGATTGGAGGTGGATGAGACTAGAAGCAGAGACCACTTAGAAGGCCACTGAAATAATACAAATCATTTAGGACTGAGGGAAGCAGAGATAGAGAGGAATGGACAGCTTCAATGCATATTTGGGAGGCAAAAGAGAGAAAATACTTGATATGATGTGGAAACAGCGGGTATAAAAGAGATGGGGATCAAGTTGACCTCTAGATGTCCACTTGCATAGCTGGGAGGGCATGGAACCATTTGTGGGATGGGGAGCCCAGGAGAGGAGCAGATTTCAGAAAGCAGACTATGAATTTGCACATGTCGAGCTCATCATGCTTTTGAGTCATTTAAACAGACACTGGTAGGCGGATCTATCTACAAGTCTAAACTCAGACAAAGACCTGAGTCATTTGTCATTGTACTGACAAGATTGGAGAGGTGATTCAGGGAAGCTATTCTCAAACTTTGAGATTCAGGGCCCCTCTACACTCTTAAAAACTATCAAGGACCCCAAAGAGCTTCTGTTTGTGTGGGTTATAGCTGTCCATGTTTGTAGTGTTCAAAATTTAAACTGAAAAAATGAATGTTAATTTATAATAAACCCGTGATATCTTAACATAAATACCATATTTTAATGAAGAACAACTGTAGTTTCCCAAATTTTTTTTAAAAGTTTTTGTGAGAAGGGTAGTATTGTTTTACATTTCTGCAAACCAGTTTCATATTTGTCTTAATGGGAGAGAGCTGGATTCCCAAGTCTACTTCTGCATTCAACCTACCGTGATAAGTTGCTCTGATTGAAGTATATGAAGAAGACCTGTCCTCACACAGATGTGGAGTTAGAAAAGGGAAACCTTCCTGGTCCTATGGATAGGGTTTTGAGCCTCCCCAAGGTCCTTAGACCACAATTTCTGAACTGCCAGCCTGGAGAGATAGTAAAGTGGATGAAAGCCACCGGACATGGTGGCTCATGTCTGTAATCCTAGCATTTTGGGGGGCTAAAGCAGAAGGATTGCTTGAGCTCAGGAATTTAAGACCAGCCTGCTCAACATAGCAAAAACTTGTCTCTACTAAAGAAATTTTTTTTAATTAGCTGGGCATGGTGGTGCACTTGTAGTCTCAACTACTTGGGAGGCTGAGGAGAGAGGACTGCTTGCACCCAGGAGGTCAAGACTGCGGTGAGCCATGATTGTGCCACTGTACTTCAGACTGGGCAACAGAGTGAGACACCAACTCAAAAAAAAAAAGTATATGAAGTGAAGAGGACTTAGACCCAAGCCTTAAGGAGCACCCACATTTAACGATCAGGAAGGAAAGGATAAACAAACAAGTCAGAGAAGATGTGATCAGAGCAGTAGAAGGGGCCCAGGAGCAGAGTTAGTGGCCAGTGGTGTCAGGAAGCCAAGGCAGTGCTGGATTTCCAAAATAAGAAAGTGCTCGAAAGTGCCCTAGAAAAGTCAAGTAAGAGGAGAACTAGAACATATCTGTTGACTCCAATTTTGTTTGTCTGGTCAGCTTTATGATCTGGGCATGCTTAAAGGGAAGAATATTGGGGTGTAGATAAAAGTGTGAGTGTCAAGGAATGCTAGCTGCCTCCTTTCCCAGCTCCATTTCCCCCCTTTTCATAGGATGAGGACCCTGAGTTTTAACTAGGCACATAATCAGTCAGAATAAACAACTACATTTTACCCCCTTGGAGGTGGGGTGGCTATGAACCTCAGTTCTACTAATGAAGTTTAAGTGGAAGTGATTTATAGCAGCTTTAAGGAGCTCCCTGAAAAATAGCAGTTCTGTCTCTTTGCCACTTTTTCATCTTTTCCTCTCTCCTACTGGCTGTAATGCAGATATGATGGCAAAAAGATGCAAAACAAAGCTGATGCAACAATTAAGAATATATATAAAATGCCAAATGAATGGGACAGGTTATGAAAAGATGTTCAGAGGAGGAAATATTCCCAAAGGCTGGCCCATTCTGAAGCACTTGGTGAATTTCTTTGTCCATTCTCTGTGGCTTATAACAGAACATCTGAAACTGGGTAATTTTATTTTTTTAAAAAAGGAATGTATTTCTTATCGTTATGGAGGCTAAGAAGTCCAGGGGAGGGGGCACACCTAGTGAAGGCCTTCTAGCTGATGGGGACTTTCTATAAGAAGGCACAGGGCATCACATGGCTAGGGGGCTAAACATGCTAGCTCAGGTATGTCTTCCTTTTTTTTTTTCAGTATAGGCTCTCACTTTGTTGGTCAGGCTGGAATGAAATGGCATGATCATGCTCACTGCAGCCTTGATCTCCTGAACTCAAGCTACCCTTTCATGTCAGCCTCCCAAGTATGGGACTAAAGGCACATGCCACCATTCCCGGCTAATTTTTTTGATTTATTGGAGAGACAAGGTTTCATTTGCTCAGACTGGTGTCAGACTGCTGGGTTCAAGCAATCCCCCCACTTAGGCTTTCCAAAGTGCTGGGATTACAGGCACGAGCCACCACACCGGGCCATTTTCTCTTCTTATAAAACCATCTATCCCACTCTTGTGATAACCCATTAATCCATGAGTGGCTTAAGTCATTCACGAGGGCGCAACCCTCTTAGAGGTTCCACCTCTCACTACTGCCACACTGGGATTGAGTTTAAACATGAGTTTTGAAGGGGGCAAACATTCAAATCATAGCAGTGGAGAAGGTAGGACGTGATACAGACTTTGAGAGAAGAGAGACTTTGAGCATGAGAGAGCTGGGGCATTTTAGGCAGGGAGGTTATGTGAGGGTACAAGGCCAACCACACACAAGGAGTGCTTGGAATGAACCAGATCCATAAGATGGCAGAGTCTGTGTAAAGGAATAGAAGAAGAAAACATGGAAAGGTGTGCTGGGGGTCTTCCAAGATGATGATTCGCTGGAAGACTCAGCAAATAGTCACACTCACAGCTGTGACCTACCAAAGCAAAAAGAAGCAAAACAAATTCATTAAAGGTATAAGATGCAGAGGAACCAGGCACAAGCTTCCAAGAGTCCTGTTGAAAGTTACCAGAATGTGCTTATTTCCTCTAGCAGCAAATTATGACAAGACATGCAAAATGTTGACTAACCAATACAAGAATTTCATTAGCAACTCAGTGCTCAAGATTGTTACTGAGGGCTTGTCATATAAGCATCCACTCCCTAGCAATACAGAAATTCCAGACTCCAGAAAGGAAAGTAGGTGTTCAACATGAACCACACTGTTTGCACAGTGTAAACACATGGAGTAACTCTTATCAGTTAGGGTATGATCAGAACCCTCCCCTAACCCCAGTTCCCTGACACCAGCCAAGGGCCAACCTTGCAAGCAGGCCTTTCTAAGATTAACAGTCTCAGGCTTGCTGTGTCAAGGAGTTGGTAGGAGGTAGTACTGGGATGACTTGAAACACCAGCGCTAGGAGATTAGGCTTCGTATGTATGGGATGTATGGAACATAAGACTTTTGGGAAGGAGGATAAGTCAGTCTGGAAGCAATGTGTAGGATGTTGAAGTGAGAATCATTGGAAGGAAGAAGAGTCCAGAGAGAAGAGGAAATGGTTGAGCCTGAAGGGTGCTGGTTAGCTTGGGAACAGTTGTTCATGCTTAGCAGGTCCCAGGTAATGGGGAGCTCAGAGAGGTGCCCAGTCCTATGGTAGAGCCAGGATATTAAGCAGAAATGATAGAGGAAGAAACTTAGACTGAATTATAATTGAATCAGGGGCTCCAAGTACCAGATACTTGGCCCTGGGGACCACTCACCACAGAAGCCTGTCTTCTGTCATTCCATGTGAGCACAGGGTGAAGGGAAGGGTGGGCCTTCAGGCCAGCATGTTTGCACTGATGAGAGCAATGCTCCATATTCATACAGCACTTTGGAATGTACACAATGTTTTTGCACAGACTGCATTCTAAGAGCAGCGAGGCAACTTGTCCAGCTCATGGGGCTGAGACGTGTCAGGGCCAAACCTGAGCTCTGGGTTGTAGCAGGAGTAAAGGAAACTTTCAGAGGGACTTACTTTCAAAGAAGAGTCTTTACTTGGAGGCACCGATTCTGCTATTTTTGTGTAAGGCTCACCCTCGTCTGTGGCTGTGCTGAGGGCCCACCTTCCACCAGCTGAACCTTCGCCATGCTTTGGAGCATTTCATCCACTCTCCCTGTAGGTGATCTCTTATCAGCTTGCCCTGAGGTCTCCTCTGACGGTCTGTCTTCAGGTCCACACAGTCTGGTGGTGTTGGGTCACCAGGACCCAGCTGATGGGCACATTAACCTTTATGCCTTTCTACTATGCCATCCCCTTTGGCCTCAATTTCTCTTTTCACTAAACCACTGCTTTCCAAACTGTGTTATAAGGATGTTAATAGGCATCCTATGAGGGTGGTGGTGAGGGGGACAGTTCTATGCTTTTTTTTTTTTCTTTTTTTTGAGTTGGAGTCTCACTCTGTCGCCCAGACTGGAGTGCAGTGGCCGCTCCCGGCCACCACAGCCTTGACCTGCTGGGCTCTGGCGATCCTTCCGCCTCAGCCTTCCAAGTAGCTGGAACTACAGGCACGCGCTA
>CAUYQG010146940.1:0-11702 GCA_963574415.1 Tarsius wallacei | reverse complement strand
ATCCTTCCGCCTCAGCCTTCCAAGTAGCTGGAATTACAGGCATGCGCTACCGTGCCCAGCTGATTTTTTGATTTATTGTAGAGATGAGGTCTCGCCAAGTTGCCCGGGTGGGTCTCGAACCCTCGGGCTCAGGCAATCCACTCACCTCAGCCTCCCAAGGCGCAGGATTATAGGCTGAGCCACCAAGCCCTCCTCTCTTTTCTATTACTATAATTTTGTCATTTCAGGAGTGTTATATACATGGATTATATAGTATTTAACTTTAGGAATTCGTCTTTTAAAAAATTCAGCCTATTTCTCTGGAGAGTCATCCAAGTTGTTGTGTATATCAGCAGTTTGTATTCCTAATATTCTGTGATGCAGATGTGCCACAAATTGACCATTCACTCACTGATGAACATCTGGTTTGTTTTCAACATTTGGCCATGAGGAATAAAGCTTTCATACACACCTGTATACGTGTTTTTGCATGGACGCACTTTTTCACTTTTCTGGTATTAATATCTGCATGTGCAATTGTGGAGTTTTATCTTTAGATGTAAGTTACACATTTAGTTTTGTAAGAAACTGACTGACTGTTTTCCAGAGTGGCTGAGCATTTACAGGCCCACCGGCAATAAATGAGTGATCCGAGTTCACATTTTTGTCAGCATTTGATAGTGTCGTGTTATTTTATAGCCATTCTGATAGACATCACGTGGTATCTGACAGTGGTTTAAATTTTAATTTGCCCAACTGCTAATGTTGGTGAACGTCTTTTTATGTGCTTAGTTGCCATCTATCTATATATGCCATTTTCTAATTGATTTTTTAAAAATTGTTGAGTTTTGAGAGTTCTGTTTATATCAGACACCAATCTTTTGTCGGATATATAGTCTGCAAATTTGGTCTGGCTTATCTTTATATCCTCTTAACAGTTCTTTTACAGGACAAAATTTTAAATTTTTTTTTTTTTTTTTTTTTGAGTTGGAGTCTCACTCTGGCCACTCCTGGCTACTGCAGCCTCGACCTGCTGGGCCCCGGCGATCCTTCCGCTCAGCCTTCCAAGTACCTGGAATTACAGGCGCTTGCTACCATGCCCGGCTAATTTTTTGATTTATTGTAGAGATGAGGTCTCGCCAAGTTGCTTTAAATTTCTAAAAGTCCAGTTTATCAATTTTTCCATTGATGAGTCATGCTTGTTTTTTTCTTTTTTTTTTTTTGTTGGTGTTAAGTCCAAGAGTTCTTTTCCTGGAACTACATCGTGAAACATTTCTTCTATATAATCTCCTAAAATACATATAACTTTATGAATTACATCTAAGTCTATAAGCCATTTAAAGTAAATTTCTGTATGCAGCGTGAAGCTTGGATAGAAGTTTTTTTTTTCTAACTGTAGATGTCTGCTTGCTCCAGCACAACTTGTCTGTCTCTCCTCTCGTTGGTTCTTTCTGAAACTGTTAACTGGGTTTGGCATTCCAATGGGTTGAATGACGTCCCACTGGAACGTGACCATGGGATCTTATTTGAAAATAGGGTCTCTGTAGATGTAACCAACTTACGATCTCAGGATGATTTTATATTGGATTTGGGGAAAAAAAAACTAGATCCCGAAATCCAATAGTTCTCCCTGAATCCAATGATTGTTGTCATCTTAAGAAGAGAGGACACAGAGAGACCCACAAAAAAAAATCCATGAGCAGACAGAGATAGGTAGATACGAGAGTTATGTTGCCACAAGTGAAGGAAATTTTAGGGCCACTGAAACTGGAAGAGGCAGGGAGGGACTCTTTTGTAGAGAGTCTTCAGAGGGAGTATGTCTCTGCTGATACTCTGACTTGGGACTTCTAGCCACCCGAACTGAGAGAATAAATTTCTGTTGCTTTAAGCCACCAACTTTACAGTCATTTATTACAGCAACATCATTAAACTAATACAGGCAGATAAGCATGGGTCTGTTTCTGGGTTTTCTATTCTGTTCCTTTGATGTGTGTGTCTATATTGCTATGAACACCACGGTCTTTATTAGTGCATCTACATGAAAAGTCTGGAAACTGGACAGACCTCCTGATTCCTTCCACATCATTCTTCTTGTAATTGTTTTTGTTATTTTAGTACCTCTGTTTCTCCATACAAATTTTTGAATAAATTGGTCTACATTCACAAAAATTGTGCTGAAATGCTGATAGTGCGTTGAATTTGCATATCAACTTGGAGATAATTGGCATCTTTGCTATGCTAAATCTTCCAACCCATGAGGGCAGAGTACATTTGTTCAATTATTCAGTTATTCCTTTTTAATTAGTTGTTTATAGTTTTGAGAATAAAAGTCCTATATATGTCTATGCCTTGTTACATTTCACATAAGTATTTCTTTATTAAAAGCCATTTTAAATGTTATTTTTATTTTAATTTGTTTCCATGTGTTTTTTGTTCATATAAAATGCATATACATTTTGTATATTTATCTTGTTTCCTGTGATCATGCTGAACTCAGTGATACAGTTTGGATATCTGCCCCCTCTAAATCTCATTTTGAAACGTGACTGTCAATGCTGGAAGTGGGGTCTGGTAGGAGGTGTTTGGGCCATGGAACGGATGCCCCTTGAATGTCTTGGTGCTATCCTCATGGTAAGGAGGAAGTTCTCTATTAGCGCACACCAGAACTGGTTGTTAAAAGCACCCGGCACCTCCTCTCTCTCGCTCCTGTTCTCACCATGCGACACTCCCACTCTCCTTGCCTTCCGCCTTGACAAAATGCTTCCTAAGGCCTCATCTGTGATTTGTAGCCACATCACCTATTTCATTTCTTGTATTGATAATTTGCATCTTCTCTTTTTCTCTGTCATTCCTGCTAGAAGTTGCCCCGATCTTTTCAAAGTACTAGCGTTTCATTGGTTTTTCTCTACTGTTTTTCTATTCTCAATTTCACTGATTTCTGCTCTTTATGATTTTATTTCTTCTGCTTGTCTTTTTTTTTTTTGTTTTCTGAAAAGGTAACTTTGAATATCGATTTGAGCTTTTTCCTCTTTTCCGATATATGTTCTTGGCGCTATAAATTTCCATCTCATACTTCTTTAAGTGTGCTTCACAAACATTGCTAGGTTGAATTTTTCTTTTCATTAAATTCAATGTGTTTATTAAATTTCCCTTGAGATTTCTTTAATCCATGCATTATTTAGAATTGTAGTTTTTAGTTTCCAACTGTTTGGAGATTGTCCTGTTACTTTTATGTTAGTAATTTTTAGTTTGATCACATCGTGGTCAAATAACACACTGTATCATTTGAATTATCTGAAAATTTTTGAGGTTAGTTTTATGGCTCAAGGTATGATCTATTGTGATTTATGTTGCATTTATGTTGTATGGACACTTAAAAAGACTTTGAATTCTGTTGTTGCTGGATGGAGTGTTTCAAAATGCCAATTACATAAGGTGAGTTATATATTACATTCATTCTAATTTTCTGTCTAGTTTTTTACTAGTCGATGAGAGAGGAGTGTTGAAGGCTTCTACAATTCATAATTTTTAATGTTTCTTTTAGTTTTATAAGTTTTGCTTATATGTATGTGGGGCAAACACATCTAGGAAGGCTGCTTTCTTGGTTGGTTGACCCTTCTATTAATATATAATGACCATAGCTAAATGCAGTAATTTTATTTCCTCAGAAATTTCCTCCAATTTATCTGATATGAATATAGCCATTAGTGTTTTTTGATTTTGCATAATCCATGTCTTTTTATCCTTTCTTTCTTTCTTTTTGAATGCAGGATTTATTGAGAGGACAGAAAAGCTCCCACAGTAGGAGGGGACCTGAGGGGATTGTCCTCATCCTTTCATTTTTAACCAGCCTCAATTATTATATTTGAGTTTCTTATAGATTGCATATATTTGGGCCATGTTTTGGGGTCTGCCAGTCTTTGCCTTTTCATTGTATTGAGACCATTGCCATTTGGTGTAAGAATTGATACAGCAGGGCTTAATATACAGATATTTTTCTTATCTCTGAATGTGTTCATAATTGCTCCTTCAAGCATTTTACAACAGCCACTTTAAAGCCTTCAAAATTTGACATCTCTTGTCTCTTAGTGTTGGCATCTCTTGATTGTCTTTCCTCTTTCTTTCTGAGACTCTGGTGGTTCTCATTATAGCAAACTATTTCAGATGAAATCTGGATATCTTGATTTATGATGCGACGGGATTCTGGATCTTATTTAATTTTGTTGTTGTTGTCTTAGCCGGGTTCCACTGATTGCTCCATCAGGGGTAAGGTGAGTGATTGCCTGGGAGTAGAAGTGTAGGCTCCCATTTGTCTTTTATTAACAGCTAGAGAGTGAGCACTTTGATCCTGCTGGTCAGTAGACCTTCTGGCCCTCGCTAGGCCTCCTTGATGAATCCCTGTTTGGGAAGAGAAGAGGGTCCCTTCACTGCATTGGGCGTCCTGACGTCCCTAGGCTTTCTCTGAACCACACAGCCCAGGGCGCGGTGACTCCTCGGACTCCTAGCCGGGCCAGGAGGTCAGAATTGGCACTCAGCCTTGGCTGCCGTGGGTGTGGGTGGGCTCGCGATCTTTTATGTGGTGTTTGACTGAAAGGACATTTTTTGCGTCCAAGTTTTCTGTCTTGCAAGGCCATTCTTTTCCATTCCTTTTGTTGGCTGTTTGTTGTCTGTGCCTTTAGTGATTCCAGGTTTCTGCCATCTTCACCTCCAATCAGGCAGAAAGAGAACATCAGGGTCTCACGCTCGTGGCATCCCTTGGGTCTTGGGCTTGCACACTTAGCGGCCTTCTTCTCCTACCTTTAGGAGCCTTTCCATGTGCTTTGCAATACACACACATCATCCAGAGATTTTAGCAGTGCTTAGGGGGAAGGAAGGGGGAAACGTGTCTGCTTTATCATCCCAGAAGCAGAAGTAATTTTTGTTTTTTAAATGGGGTAAAATGTCCTTTGAAGGGAAGCCTCTGAGTTCAAAGAGCTTTGCTCAAGTTCAAATGGGAAAATTCAATAAGAATAATCCGTCAAATAAAATATATCCATAAAATTGAACTTTCTGTGAGATTCACATTTAAAAGCCATTTAATAGAAGAATATGTGTAAGAACAATGTGTGCGGGCCGGTGAGTTTTACTATGCCTATCGGCCCAAAAGGCCTCCAGGTGTAATTGACAGAGAATGAATGAACAATTCAAGGATTTGAGGGTCATTATATACCACTTATGCTTAATTCGGAGATCACAGGGTCTTTTGTTCCATTTAGACCCCAATGGTAAGTTTGCACCTCACTTGAAGTGAGAGTTTTCTCAGAGAATATGGTAACAAAATAAATAACATACGTTATTTTCAAACACTGACCAATTTACATATTACATTCTTTACATTCTTATGTCTTGTCCTTTCTGTGTACTAGCTATGTTACTTAGTACTTTACTTTAGAATTACTTTAATATATAAAATAATCTTCAACATGAAGAATTTTTACTGATCAAAGATATACTATGTAAAAATAACTTATATACATGTATAAAAATTAGAATTACTAAAAGAAACTCAGTGAAATGCATACATACATAGACAGCAATTCACACATACACTTTATTGTCAGCAAAGGAGAATGAGCCTTGTTTTTTTAAGTTCCTGGGTTCTACTTCCAAATTTGACAATAGCTAAATGATGACTATCATCCTCACAATTTTACAATATACAAAAATAAAATAACTCATGAAACAGCTGTTCAGCATAATGTGATACAAGCAGAAATGAATAATCAAAGTACAAAAAGGTCTCTTCTAAATGACTATTATAAAATCAAAACTTTTATTAGAAATGATTTGGGAATGACAATAGTTAGAATACTGATTATCAGAACTTAAAAAAATACCTAAAATGTGACTCAGAGCACAAGTCATAGACATGAAAGACTTTGTCTTACAAAGAAGAAACAATACAAACAAACATTAACTGCAATTCCATCACTTTGCGAGGCTGAGGTGGGAGACTAACTTGAGGCTAGAGTTCCATAACAGTTTAGGTAACACAGTGAGACCCTAACTCTACAAATTTTTTTTAAAATTAGTTTTATGTCTTGGGCCACTGGAGAGGATGACGTAGGAGGAAAACTTTGGACTAGGAGTTTGGCTGCCGTGAGCCATGATCATGCCAGTGCACTCTAGCCTGGGTGACAGAATGAGACTTTGTCACTGAAACAAAACAAAACAAAACAAAATACATAACTTTCAACTCAATAATGTACTAGGAGGAACCAGTAGTATAAATGGGGAAACTCAATATACATACAAGAAGGATACATATATTAGACAACAGGATGGATCATTTGAAGAATTAACATTTGAAGCTAATCAATATTCAGTCTGGAATTCTAATTCTAGTTAAAATGTGAAAGGACCTTTCATTTCTGCTGAAACATAAGAAACTGTCAGATAATCCAAAATGTCATACAGTTCTTAAAGGTATAGGACTGTATAGATATATAAAAAATTATAAATTCCAAGGATACATTCTTCTTAGGTGTGCAAGTGACAGAGGATATTCTTATATCTGGGACTTGTTGGAGACATCGGGTGGCAGAGTAGAAAGGTGAGAACACACACACACACACACACACACACACACACACACACAGACACACGTAAAAACCAAACCAAAACTACAACAACAGCAAAACATATTTGCTTGAATTAAGAGCCATCGACCCAAAATTGATAAACATTTAGTCTGATGCTTCAGGCTTTAATCTGGACAAGCTTAAATGCAAAAAATACCCAAGACTACATGGGAATATTGCAGAGAAACAAAGGCTGTGGAGGGCTGGAAAGCTAAGAAGACTTTGTGATCCCACAGTGCCAGCGTCTCAGTCTCACAACCTAACAGTCTCCTAGTCTCAGAAATTTTTGAAGTTTGAAAGACACGAAATCTCACAGCAGTAAAGTCTTCGGGTTGCAAAATAACACACCCTTTGATTGATTGTGCCTAACTGATCAGCTTCTCACTGTCACGTCCCAGCAAAGTGAAGGTTATTTCCCCTCGGTTGGTGGGAAATGCATGTACATGTGTGTGTGTGTATGTGTGTGTGTTTATTTGGGCATGTATTTTATATTTTGTGCTTTATCCATGACTTCTACTTATAGAATACACACAGCATACAATAAAATGTTAAGAGATATGCACATAAGCAAAAGAGATCAATAATCAAGAGAAAAAATAATAACATTTTTAGGTGATCCTGATGCTGGAATTCTTTGACAAAAAATTTTGAAATGTAGAATTTCCAAGAAAAGAAAGCTGTAATAGCAAAAGCGGTAAAGGATTTGGGGAGATATTTGAAAAGTGTGAAAATAAAATAGATTTGGAACGGTCAGAATTGAAAAATTATATATCTGATATTTCTTGAAAATTGAATAAAATGTGAAACAACAGTCATAAAACTTGAGATAAATACTGAGAAATAACGTTTTTATAATCCTGGCTTATGTAAAGATTTCTGAGATGCAACACTGAAAGCATAATCTACAATAGAAAAAAAATGATAAATTGTAATATAATTGAGATTTAACAAATGTACTTCAAAAGACATTGAGTGGGTTTATTTATTTATTTACTTATTTATTTATGTATTTGCTTTTTTTCCCCAGTTGTGGTCTCACTCTGTCACCCAGGCTGAAGTGCAGTGGCACGCTCATGGCTACCACAGCCTTGACCTGCTGGGCTCAGGCGATCCTTCTGCTTCAGCCTCCCAAGTAGCTGGAACTACAGGAATGCACCACTATGTTTGGCTAATTTTTTTATTTACTGTAGAGATGAAATCTCCCCAAGTTGCCTGGGCTGGTCTTGAACCCCTGGGCTCAGGCAATCCTCTCTCCTCCACCTCCCAAAGTGCTGGGATTACAGGCATGAGCCACAGCACCCAGCTTAAAAAAAAAAAAAAACCGGTGTTAAAAAAACAAAACGATGATCCACCCACTGGGAGAAAGAATTTGCAAAGCATATGCCTGACAAAGGACTTGGACCCCCAAAATATGAAGAATTCCCAAAGTGAAATAATCACAATTAAAAAAATAAAAAGGGCAAATGAGTTGAACAGATCCTTCACCACAGAAGATAATATACATGACAAATAAGCATACGAAAAAGATGCTGAAACAGGATTAGCCTTGGAGAAATGCAAATTAAGCAACAATCTAGTTCCAGGCACTTCTATTAGAATGGCTAATTTTAATTTTAATGATTACATTTTGACTGTGCCAGTTGCTGGAAAAAAATGTGGAGCAACTGAAACCAAGGTGCCTTGCTATGGGGGATGCATGGTACAGTATGTTTAGAAAACATATTCACAGTTTCTTACAAAGGTAACCCACATTGTCCCTATGATCCAATGACGACCCATCTGTGCATTTACCTAGTGAAAAGGAAATGGACATCCAAAAAAAGTCTTGTGCCATATGGGGAACTGTACGCGGTTTGATGTGTTTGGAGCATAGAGTTTCAGGCCAGCACAAAGGAGGGCTGTGAAGAAACAGGAGGGTGCCGGTGTCAAGAGCTAACTGAGCGGAGCTGGAAAGAGTGGAGCTGCCCAGTGTGGGGGCAGCTGACGAAGAATCAGACCCCCAGGGTGGGGGGACCTTCCAGCCTTCCTCACTCACCGAGATGGCATAGGCAGGAAGCTAAACCGTAGAAACCTCCAATTCTCCTTCCTTGTTATCTGCCCTAAGTTCTATCTTACCCAGGAATGGCACAGGTGAGGGCCAGACAGATCAGTACAGGTATGGGGGCATCTCACTGCTCAGGGAGCCCAAGGGGAGGAAGAGGGAAAGGGCTAGGTGGAAACATACCGAGTGCTAGGTCAGTGTGAAGAGAAGAGACTCCTCTCCCATGTCACCCTGATTAGAAAATCTCTACAAAGCTGCTTGAGGAAGGCCTCCATCCCAAGTCCCTGATGAAGAGACCTCTGAACGACGGTACCTGGGTAAGAAAGCTGATGTGCTAAGAACATGGCCGGCCAGGCCTCCTGGAGCCCTTGACTGCTTCTCCCCTCAGAGACATCGCTGCCCTGGCTGCGCCCCAAGTCTGGTGTGAGGAGGCCAGCTTTCCCTGGAAGGCTGCCAGGTAAGACCTGTGAAATTATCTATGGTTGAACCTGAAAGATTACACATAGGATCTTGGCTTGGAGCCAGACCCTCCATCAGGTCTTGGAGAACCTCACATGCCTTATTAAGGAACTTGGACTTTAAGCAGTTCATTAGGTTTGCATAGAAAGATCACTCCAGCAACAGTAGAGTGTTGAAGACATCTGGGAAAAAGGAAAGACTCAAATTAGGGCCTTAAGATAGTCTTGGAGTTATCTACAGTAAAGTATAAAGTATTGAAGACTTGACGACAGATTGCCCTCATAATCCCCTCTACATCCTCTACTATAGAGGCTTGAAAACTACAATATTCAATTCCCAAGATTCCTTTTTAGCAAGCAGGAATCATATGGCATAATTTGCACCAATAATATATGACAGAAAACTGTTTATAGTTTTCAGTAAAGTTGTGGCTATGTCGCAGCCAGAAGACAGTCATACCCTTCAGGCCTTCCCTCCTGTCTCTGTCCAGGGTCTGTGTGGTGTCTGAATGTATGGGGCCATCTCAGTCCTTCAGGATGAAGCGACAGACGATGCATGATGGACCACAAACTTTAAAAATGCCTAATGCCTATATTCCAATGTTTTGTTACTGGGGACATGTTTGGGCAACTTAATGAATGATGGTTTTCTTCATGAAGAGAAGACCCAAAAGAAGACAGGTTTGGTGAGGTCAAAATCATGAGTTTTGTTTTTAACATGATGAATTTGAGATGCTTGAGATGGAAACACATGGAGATGGTCAGCTAGCATTTAAATAGTATCTACTGCTCAGGGCTAAGACTGATGGAAGACACAGATCGGTGGTATGTGGCCTGGAAGTCATATATGAGGAGACCTGGGACTTGAGTTTGATAAGCATAGAAAGCCAAGCAGAGAACACTAAAAATAGAAGGTCAGAAGAGAGGGAAACTGGAAAGAGACTGTGGAGTATATTTTGGACAAGCTAAAGAAATATGGCCGGTGGTGATGTTCATTAATCCACAACAGCACCCCATTTTGGGAAATGATGATCACTGCCCCATGTTACAGACAGATCACCTTGGCCCATCCATATCAGCGGACTGATGGTGGCAGAAACCATGTTTAAAAATGTAAGCGTCTAGGGCATTGTAGATAGTCCCAAATTCAGGGAATGCAATGGCTGTTCCTAATTGGGCAGGATGGTATCCCTCTGTTAGACAAACTGGAGAAGTAAGAAACATGTTTTTTTCTCAGAGTGGATGGGAATTAACAAAGACTCATTGCTTGTATATGTGAATGCCTCATCTCTCTCTTCACAATCTGGTTCTTTAAAAATTTCCAAAGGCATTCACAGTACCTAAGAAATAGGGAAACATTTCCATAAGATAACATGTTAAGTTTAGGTATCAATATTGTTGAATAATCTCATTAAATAATAAAGATGATAGTCTACTGAGCAGAGTCTAAGTAAGTTGTATGGGACAACCATTGAAATGCATGACTTGAAATTGCTCACAACTCACTCTTAAGAATCTCCAAAAGCCATAAAAACAACACATCTCTTAATAAGTTTCCATAATTCTTAAATACTCTCTTTATTTACATAGAATTATATTTCCTATTTTGGCTTTTGTTTCTTTACCCAAATTATTCATGAAACGTTCAATAAAACGACGTTTATGATCTGAATATAATTGTATCCCCTGCCGCCTAGAAGGATTCTATGGGTTTTTACAGAATGTCTTATAAAATGAATGACAAGATAATTGTGTGATTAGCACATGGATGGTTAATGACGGGGAAAATGGGCCCGACATAAAGAAACTCATTAAAATATATTGGATGGTGGAATCTAGCGAACAAATGAGTTAAAACAACAAACCAGTGGTATCTAATTAACCCTAGAAAACCATAGGGAGACTGAAAGGTGTTTTTTTTTTTCCTAGACCATGAACCAAATAAAAGACTTGCTTTTAAAACCATCAGGAAGGTCCTCCCTTCCCTGCCTGGTTCATAATCAGTTACAGTCTGTCCCAAATCTTGATACTTAGGAGGCTTTTATAGCAAATGAGGAAACAGTAAAGTTAATGCCCCTTAACAGGAATTTCAATTGCACCAGTTTCACTCTGAGCATGACAAATCCTTTCAATACAACTGACTCTTTACACAAAAATGATTTAAAGTGGACTATTACACTGGTACAGTAATTGTACGTCCTCCCAGGCTATGGAGAAATCATCCTGTCTTTAGTAATACAGACTCTTTAAAACAACCAAATTTCAATACAAAGAATCACCTCAAAGGCTGAAGGTTAATTTCTCACAAATGTTCTCCATTCTCTCTTGTTCGTACCCATCATACAGCATCTCTCTAGTCCAGGTTCTTTAATTTATTTCCCTTGAAGATTTCTAACTTTCCTGCTGGAAAGTGCACGTGTCCCTTCTACCCCAAAGGACAAATTACTTCTAAGTAGGTTAACTTTGCCATACTATTTTTTAGTTAGTGTGCGCCATATTCTTTTTATGCTAAAATATGTTGTAGATCTTTTTTACTTTTAAAAGTATGACTGTACTTTTTTAAATTATAAAGATGTGGGGTAATTTCAGGGTTAGGTATACAAA
>CAUYQG010146937.1:0-33854 GCA_963574415.1 Tarsius wallacei | reverse complement strand
TGGTAAGATGTTTCCTCATTTTCATTTGTTTCCAGGTATCTTTTAATCTCTCTTTTGATTTCTATGTTGATCTAGAAGTTGTTTAGCACCATGTTATTTATTGTCTATGTTCTGTGGGTTTTGGGGAAACTCTGTTGGTGTTGATATTTATTTTTAGTCCACTGTGGTCTGAGAAGATTCATGGCAGAATTTCAGTCTTATGGAACTTGATTAGCTTGATTTATGGTCGGGGATGTGGTTGATCTTACAGTACGTCCATGTGGTGATGAGTAAAATGTATATTCCATGGTTGTTGGGTGGAGTGTTCTGTAGGTATCAATTAAGTCCATTTCGTTAAGTTCAGGTTCCAGAACTCCTTGTTGACGTTATGTCTTGATGATCTGTTAGGGTTGTTAGTGGGTTTTTAAGTCCCCAGCTATGATAGTATTAGAGTCAATATCTTTTTTTAGCTTACCTAGAAGCTGCTTTATGAAAGTTGGTGCTCCTCTGTTGGGCACTTGTATGTTTAGGATGGATATTTCTTGTTGATGGATTGAACCTTTTAGCATTATATAGTGACCTTCCATATCTTTTTAAATTTTTGATAGCTTAAAGGGTATTTTGTCTGATATTAAGATCATGACTCCTGCTTTTTTGTGTGTTCTGTTCGCCTGAAATTTTGTTTCCCATCTTCTTATGTTGAGTCTGTGAGTTTCCTTTCTGTTGAGATGAGTCTCTTAGAGACAATATATTGTAGTCTCATGATATTTTATCCAGTTTGTCTTTCTATGTCTTTTTAGTAGTGCATTTATTCCATTCACATTCAGGCTAATTATTGAGATGTGAGTTTATTCCCACCATAAGATTCTTATAGAATTTGTTTTTGCTGCTGCTGTTTATTTGTTGCCTTTCTCTTGATTTTTTTGGATGATTCATGTGTATTTTCAATTTTTTTCCTGCATTCTTCTGAAGGGAATTGTTGTTCTTTTTTTTCCTTTCTTGTGTGTTTAATACTTTCTTAAGTATTTCCTGTAGAGCTGGTCTGGAGGCTGTGTAAAATCTTAGGGATTGAATGTCTGGGAAGGATTTTAATTCTCTACCACTGATGAAACTTAGCTTAGTTGCATAGGTAATTTTTGGTTGAACCTGTTTATCTTTGAGAACTTTGACAATTGGGCTCCAAGTTCTTCTAGCCTGAAGTGTTTCTGTAGATAAGTCTGCTGCTATTCTAATTGGTTTTCCCCAGTAGGTAGTCTGACCTTTCTCTCTTACTGCCTTTAAGATTTTTTCTTTTATACCTACTTTGTGTAGGTGAATTACTATGTGTCTAGGAGTTGGTCTTCTCATTTGTTGTCTTGCAGGAGTTCTCTGAATCTCTTGTGTTTGAATGGTTGCATCACTGATGAGATTAGGGAAGTTTGCTTGAATAATTTCATGGAATGATTGTTCCAGGGGGGTCTCTGTCACTCTATCTGCCTCAGGGTTTCCAATTAATCTTAGGTTCAGTCTCTTGAAATAATCCCTCATCTCTTGGAGGGGTTGTTCTGACTTTTTAAGCTTCTTTTCTATCCATATTTTTGTCCTCAAGCTCTGAGATACCTTCTTCTGTTTGATTAATTCTGCTTTCCATGCTTATCAGTTTATTTCATTCAATGTATTCTTTACTGCTGTTATCTCAGATATCAACTCCTTCATTCTTTCTTTTTTTCGGTTATCATTTCTGTTTATTCTCTTTATTAATATCATGATTATCTGGGTTTATGGCTTGAGATCAGTCATTCTTGGGGCTCTTCATTGTTTGAGTTCCAAAGTCTGTATTTTTAGTAGCCGACCTTCCAGAGGTCTGGGTGAGATTCATATTCTTCCTTTAGTGTTTCTTCATTTGTGTAGGTTTTCCTCCCCCTTTTTATTAACCTCTTCTTTAATTCTGTTGTTCAGTGATAGGGGGAATAGCTTTTATTTCTGTTTGTTCAGTCTCCTATTCTTCCTTATTTGTATCCTCTAGTTTTGTTCAATTCTGAAGGTGGACTAGGGGTGGGACTGAACTGCTGGACTGAACTGCTTTTTGCAGTTTTGAGATTTAATTAAGGGGGGCTGTGATTTAGAAGTTATTTGCAGATCCCAGTATCTGCTGACAGGTGTGTGGGTCCCCTGGAACCCCCTTCCCATTGCCTTACAAACTGTCCATACAGTGGGGGTGCCTGTTTGTCCCTAAAAGCAAAATGAGATAGGAAAAGGGAAAAGAATGGAAAAGGGAAGAGGAAGACAAAAGGGAGGTGGAGAGAGAGAAGAAGAGGGAAAACAGACAGGCATAAAAACTAATGAATAAAGCGAAAGACAAAGACAGAAAAAGCAAAGAAGACAAAATCATACAGACAATCATCAAAACAAACAATCAAAGCCCCCCCATTGGTGTACACTCCTTCCCATATATAAAGAGAAACTCTAAAACAAAACAAAACAAAACCAAAACCATTAAAATAACAGAAACAAAGCAAGTGCAAGAACATAAGCAAAAACAGAGAGAAGAAGAAAAGCTAAAACTAAAACAAACAAAAAAAAAAACAAGAAAAAAAAATACTTGCTCTGTGTCCATTTTTGTGAGTCCAGGTCCTTTTTAGGCCTCTGCCTTAGGGAGCAGCTCTGGTCTCTATCCCCTCCTCTCTGCTCTCAATGCACAGTGACTGGGTTGTTCTCAGTGTGGGTCAGATGCCCATGGTCTACTGTGGGAGGAGGATGGATCAGATCCAGACTCACCCTACTTGTTGCTGCTGCTGTCAAGTCTCCCACTCAAATCTGACGTGTCTTTGCCTTTTCCAGCGTGGGGTAGGGGCATCTGTCTATCCAAGTCTAATGAGAAGATAGCCTCTGGGTCCCAAGATGGAGGCTGAGCAGAGCTGGGCAGGACAATGCAAGTTTCTGCCGAGTCCTGGGACTGAGAAGATGGCGCCCATGGGCATCTCGTTACTGGTGTTGGAGCTTTACTCCTGATTTTCATGACGTGTCTTCTCCACGGTTCTTCCTGCTTATGCCCAGTCTGCTACTGCAGGTAATGGTGTGGGCTGGGTGCCAGGTGGTGAGGGGCAGCTGTTCTCTGTGTGCCGGGGTCTCCAATCTCAGAGTGGTGGTGTGTTGCAGTCACCTCCAGAGGAGAGCCCTGGTGCAGGAACCCGAGTCTTTCACTCAACCACCGGCCCACAACCACTCACGCAGAGAGACTTTATGGACACTCACTTTTGCGGAGACTCTCACAGTCTGGCCTGTTTCATTGCCATCTTGCCCAGAAGCCCCATCTCTTTATTTTTAAACTGTCATTTTAATTTCGTTTCTGTCCCTTGTTTATAGCATATAATGCATTTTTTAAACTTATCTTGTCAATATTTAATATGAGAGTAATGTGTTTGTATTTATTTTTTCTGGTGTGTTTGGTTTTATCATTTTGCTTTTTTTCTTTATTAAAAACTAATCGTTTCTTTTGAAATATTATATTTTGCTCTTACTTGACTTGTTTTTATTCCTTTCATTTTTTACTGATATGAAAGTTATAAACCTATGTCTAGCCTATCAGTATTTATATTTAAATGTTTAGAAAACATAATTGTACGTTTTATATCATTCAATATATAAAATAAAACTAGAATTATACTTGAGAAAGATACAAATGCCACCTGCTTCTACTTCTATCTTCATTTCGACCTTAAATCCTAAATTGTGTAAGAAAACCTGCAAATTCAAACCCTGAGATCCAGTAGATTGTGGCATCAGGTAGGGCTTGTAGTAAGAGAATGACAACCTTAGGGAAGACCTCACCTCTTTTGGCCAGTTGGTCCCCCAGCTACATCAGCCTTATCTTCCCAAGCCTGGGCAGAGATGGTGGGTATAGATAGAGGAGGTGGTGATCAGAAGGACTGGAGATTTCCTGTATCTCAGGTTAACTTAACAGCATGCCCCAAAGACCAATCTTGACACTGCCCCAGTTTTGCTCAGTTATCTATCCCCTCCCTTCTCCAGTGTTAGACACAGCCTATGAGCACTGCCTTGGGATTCACCCTATTCTGAGTTAAATTTGGGTCCCATGTTTGAAGCTTGAACAGGACAAGAAATTGTTCCCCAATGACAACCTTCTCTCCAGCCACAGGGAAAAATGGGGTATTATTGGAAGATCCATCAAACAACTTTCCCTCCTTTGATTAATGAAAGGAGCCCAGTCTTTAGGTGTTTTTCCTTTGAAATGTATCTTACTAAAACTTCTCTCCAAAGTGCATTTGCAACCCCAAATGCAACTCTTTTTCATGTGTATCCCTCTACTGGGTGTGTAGTTTCAAGAGTCGACCAGAGCATCATTTACTCCCTATGCTCGTCTCTGGAATCTCTTATTTTATTGCTGTGGAAACTGTGTTCTGGCCAAGGTATGATGACTTATCTAGGATACTACAGTTAGTTCATGGAACGCTGGCACTAAAAGGCAGTTCTCTCCTACTACTCTCTTCTATCTCCAAGCTTTGTTGTTTGGGTTGATTACCATATGTTTGATATTACCATAAAGTTGGGGTTGGAGCTTTGCACACAGAGGAAATGCTACTAAACATCCAAAGTTTAGTGTTTTTATTCATAATATTTAGATAGAAAAGTAAAATACAGTACTCATGAAGCAGGAAGGTAGAAATGTTAACTATTAGTAAAAATCACTTTGTTATGAAGACTGGCCATTGTTTCATTAAGACTAGCCAGGCCATGTGCTCATTGTGCTATGGCCAGGCCATGTTTTCTTTTTCTTTTTTTTTTTTTTTGAGTTGGAGTCTCACTCTGTCACCCAGACTGGAGTGCAGTGGCCGCTCCCGGCCACCGCAGCCTCAACCTGCTGGGCTCCAGCGATCCTTCCGCCTCAGCATTCCAAGTAGCTGGAACTACAGGCACGCGCTACCACACCTGGGTAATTTTTTTTTGATTTATTGTAGAGATGAGGTCTCACCAAGTTGCCCAGGCCAGTCTCGAACCCTCGGGCTCAGGCAATCCACTCACCTCAGCCTCCCAAAGTGCGGGATTACAGCAGGCCATGTTTTCTTAAGCTTTGCTTCCCTCTGCTACCTTGGGGAGGTGAATCTCTATCTTCTCTCTTCACTCTAACTTACTCTCTAAATAAGCTATATTTTCCAATCTAAAAATAAAATAAAATTATAAAGACCTTTGTTTTTTGGTTAAATTCATAATGTATGTTAGAGGAAATCTGTGATTATTTTTACTTCTCTTTGCAGAAGATTAAAAAATTGCATACTTAATTGAATCACCCTTTGCATTCCATAAGACTCCAGAAAAAGCCATATGTTAAATATATATGACATTTAACATCAATATTTTTAGTAAGAATCTGAAAAAGTAAAAGCAAAACAAAAATAATTTCAACTGTCAATATGTTGCTAAATAGCTTATGCACCCCATTTAATATAATCTAATTTATCTTGGAATTTTGGTTTACTCTAGACATTAAGACTTACAAAGAAATGGCATTTGCCTAAGACTAATAATAACATATTCATATGTTTTTTGCATATGCAAAAGTAATGTTAATGAAGCTTGAATGGTAAATTTCTGTAATTATAACTAGTTTTATCACATACCATACATATCTAGAGTTACTTCTTAATTCTGGAAACATTTTGCTTAGGCTTCCTCTCTGCATTAGAGTAAAATTTCATACTGTGATAAAAATTTACACAATATAATTACTTCCTTTTGAATGAACAATATTTTTCCTCGAGTTGCAGTTGTAAAAAAAAATGTACTGGGAAAATTAATTAATTCATCATTATAAACTATGCAAACAGTATTATGGAGTATATGTTTAGAATATGTAAAAGAAAGGCTCAAAAAAATACTTTAAAGTTTAATGATGTAAAGCTTATGAAATTGAACTCTTTCTCATGTGCCTATTACTGTGCTAGAAACATTTATAAATATGTAATTATATACTGGTCTAACATCTCACTGATTAAAAAATCTTACTGGTCAAAGTGATCTTTTAAGGGCTTGTGTTAGACATGCTTTCATATGTGCTTAATTCCAAAGTTCTTAAGGATTATCCAAACAAATAAGGTTTTATTTATTATAAGAAACTGGCATGATCTCTATGAAATTCTCAAATTGTAAGAAAAGTTTACAAACAGACACATGAAACTTTAATTCAATTTTTCTCTTCTATTTTGGAGTGTTAGTCTGATGTTTCTACTACAAAAGGGCAGGTTAACATACTATGAAGCAGCCTGGTGGGAATTTTACTAACAACTCCTTTTATTGGGTAAAAACTAAGTAATTTTTCTAAGATTCTAAGGCAAGTTCTTCCTGCCACTGGACAGTTTAATCTTAAATCATAACACTTTGGTATTCATCATTAACCTAAATATAGTCTAATTATAGGGCAAAGCCTTTTTTTTTTTTTTTTAAGTTGGAGTCTCAATGCTGTCCAGATTGGAGTGCAGTAGCACACTCATGGCCACTGCAACCTCGACCTGCAGGGCTCAGGTAATCCTTCCACCTCAGCCTTGCAAGTAGCTGCAACCACAGGTGTGTGCCACCATGCCCAGCTAATTTTTTGGCTTATTGTAGAAATGAGGTCTCTCCAAGTTGCCCAGGCTGGTCTTGAAACCCTGGGCTCAGGCAATCCTCTTGCTTCCACCTCCCAAAGTACTGGGATTATAGGTGTGAGTCACCACACCAGGTCACAAACCTCTTTATCTTTACTATCATTATTTATTTGTTGTAGAGTATTTGCAACATTGCTGGTCTTGGTGGTACTTATGGCTGCAGATCCCCTTCACACTGATAGAAAACTCTATAAGTCTTAGGAATATCATTCTATGTCACTGGCCATTGTTGCCATCGCTATGCTCTGTGTTATAAATATTCTTCTTTGAGTTATTGTTGAAAGGCAAGTTTGATTATTTTTTAATGCATAAAACTATTTTGTTCTGTTGTAAGAAGCATCTCAAAATAATCCAACTTTACGTGTTCCTTTTTATCAAAATAATTCTCCCTGAAGGCATGCTCTACAGAGAAACAACAATCCAAATCCCACTTTTACATAGACTGAGCATTAATAATATTACTGTTGAAATTGGCACTCCAGTCTCCAACAATGTATTCTAGATGGTTCCTTCAACAGATAAAGCTTAATGATTTTCAAAGAGGGGCCAGACAGCTAATGTGTCCACATGTACATAAATGAGAGGAGTATACATATTTGTGAGGTAAAAATATTAATACTTTCATAAAGAGTTGAATCCCAGATAACAGTTGATAGTTTATTAAGTACAAAGTAATACACCATGAATAATTCCCTGCTTTGGGAAAACTCTCAAGCTGCGTTTTTCTCTCAGCTCTCACCCACAACAATCATCCACACAGAAGACTTCTGTGCCCCAAATGTGGGGCTTTCTTCCCACTACCAAACAGAGGACACCAGCTGGATGTCTCCAATTCAATTCCAACAGTATCTACCTGGAAATAAGTGTCAGATACCACAGGCTAAGGGCTCAGTCTCCAAGACTTCCTCCTTAGTGCCCCACTCTGTCATAAGTCCAGGCCACTATAACTTCTGAGCAACTGACCTCAAGTTGAGGTTACCATGATCCCCCTCTTTGGGTTCAATTAGTTTGGTAGAGAGATGCTCAGAACTCAGGGAAACACGTTTACCAGTTTATTAAGGATATTTTAAATGATAATCAGATGACGCGATAAACAAGGCGAGGTCTGGAAGAATCCCACGCGTAGGAGCTTCTGTCCCTGTGGAGTAAGGGAGCACCATCATCCAGGCATGTGGGTGAGTTCTCCTCAGGTAATTTCCTGTCAGCCTGCATGTGTTCAGCTCTCCCAAAGCTCCCCAAACCTAGTCCTCTTGGGTTTTTATGGAATCTTCATGGCATCAGCATTCCTTCCCCAAGATGCTACGCAGGGACCTTCTCTGGGGAAGGTCTTAAGATCAACCATCAGAAGTGGGGGACAATTATAGTCAGTCCTCACCTGAAGTAGGCAAAAGGGCAGGAGAAAGTCAGGGAGATTGTTTCCTGAGGCCTGCTCCTGGGGCCTAACATACCTAACACTAACAAAAGACTGCAACATTGGCTATGGAATTTAAGAGACAGGAACCCTGGGCAAAAACCAGCATCTGCATCATTGACACCTCAAGCCACCTCCTGGGTTTTTGACAATGGGTCCTTTACATCAGAAATTACACACACACACACACACACACACACACACACACACACACACATATAATCATTGATAATTAGTCCAGTGCATCATATTGTATGAATGCCTCCCATGTTTGTGGCAAACCACTCAGGTTTGTGGGCTCCCTTTCAGTCTTGTCAGGTTCCAAAATCAGGAATGGTTTGGGCAAACCATTTCAGGCATCACTTTTCAGGTATCTTGAATAATTGAGCTAAGAGACAATGTCATCTCTTGTTCTGAGACTCTTTAGGGTTGTTAGTGTAATATTGGATTTTCCTCAATTTATAACTCATTTACTCATTTCTTTACTCTCAGCTATTCTCCTTCTCTCCACTTGTCATTTATTTTCCCCCAAACTTTTTTTTTAACCTTTGGAAGGGACATTAGGTACTGTGCTGGTCTAAATTGCTGGCAGCAATATGAGTCTAACAAGTGCCTCCTCCTGAGTCATTCCCATTCATATAGAGCAAAGTTACATAGGTTCTAAACTAGTGAGCCATCCTTACCACCTGGCAATACAGCTGCATTTATTCTTAGCCCCAATGAGGTGAAGGCATAATCCACAATCCCTTGCATCAAGTCCTTAGAAATTCTGACGATTTTAAAAGTATACAGTTTTTTGCTTAGACATCATTCCTGCTTCCGGCACTTGTAGTTGCACCCTGGTCTTAGGACCATTACCTCAGGTAGGGAAAAGGAAAAGTTTTTTGTTTGATTAGGGGAAGAGAGAAAAAAGTGTAGTCATTGTACCACTACTCCTTCCTTGGCAAGAACTGGATAGTCATACCAGTATCCTCCCCACTCCTTCTTCCCCAGATCAACCGGAAACAGAAATATAGTGAGGACACTTCTTCAGTCCTACTCATGCTGAGTGTGAGCACACACTTGTGAAGGCATATAAGCCAGCCTTTATGCTTTCATCTCCCCATTTTTGACAACCATTTCAATTGCCCATCCTACTTCTCTATCAAACTATGACTCTAAGGAGGATATCTCCCCGCCCATTCTTGAACATTATTCAGACTAGGAGCTCCTCACACAGTCTGAGAGTCAGTTCTAGGGGAAAACAAACTCCCTGCTTGAGAGTATCCCCTTCTTGCACTCCTCAGGTAGCACGATGCTGCAGAAACCATTTCCATTTGATTCTGGGCCTCTTCTGGGTATTGTCTCCAGTAGAGTGCTTCTCAGACATCACCTGAGACAGCATTGATATTTCAAATGTCAAAATTATTTTATGCCCTTCAGTGACAGGGGTTGGCTCACTTAACATTCCATAGCAAGAGAGCAGATGCCCCTCAAGTTGGGTGCTTGCCTTAGGTGTGAAATGTTGCTTTAATTCAACTCCCCCTAACTTTGCAGCACAAGAGTCACTCAAAAGCACCTAGCAAGGCCTTAAGTTGGTTACAAATTAAAAACAATAATTGAGAATGAAAAAAGCAAGGCAGTAGATGCCCCTCTAGTCCAAAGTCCCAGTAGTTGTCATTGGGAGGTGCTCACAGGCTTTTGCCATAAACCCCAGGAAACACTCCACAGAGGCTATCAGGTAGAGAATTCATTCCTACCAGCACTCTAGCTTCTGATATGGTCTGTGGAACACACAGCTACTCTCTTGCATGCCAGTGAAACCTAAGAGGCAGGGAACTGGGTGGAAATAAGTTTATTTCGGAATTCGGAATTCAGGAAGACAAGCCAGTACAGATACCAAGGCCAGTTCAGCGTCTCAGATTTTACAGCCTGTATTTATAAGCATCAGCATTGGAGTTTGTTATCGATTAACACCAAACTATGTAACTTGCAAGCCACTGTTAAGATTCCAGTTTCAATTGAGTTTAGTCAGTTATAATATTCATTGTCCGCATATTCTTAGGACCCATTACCGGGAACCTGTAATTCTAGTTCTTCATTAACTCTAAGCAAAGGTGTTAGCCGAACTTACTACAAACTGAAACATTATTCATCTTGATATATCATTAGCCAATGGGTACAACAAAACAAAAAGTGTACTGATTATGTTCAATATAATTATAGTTATAACTTTATTGATCACTGGGATGAATAACAACCTATTTCATTAACTATGTGACTGAAGCCATGGGGTCTGTAACTCGTTCTGTTCCAGGGAGGGTCAGCACAGTCTTATGATTCTAAGGAATGCAGGTGTGTGCAGAGCAGTAACCATAAGCAATCCAACATTATTGGCAGTAAAGAGTTACTTTAAAAGATTGTCTTTCAGAGGGTTTCTTCATCATTTCCCCACTGTCAGTTGAAGCCACAATATCATGGAGTTATTTATATTCTGCTGTTTCAGCTTATACATATGACGTCTTCTGATTTTTGTGAGACTTGGGTTACAAGCTTAGAAATTCTGGTAGTGCATCTCATACAAAGTTTAAAGGAGATGTATATTAAGCCCCCTATTAATTAACATAGTTATGAGGAACATTCCTATACCAGATAGAATGCCTCTAAGATCTGATGGGATCCAGGGAAAAATGCTTGAAACCTTTCCAAGTCCCTTTTTACTGTATGCATTTAAATCATCTAAGGCACTAGTTTTCATTTGGTCTAGCACTGTTGTTATGTTTCCAGATTCACCTGGGACGAAGATGCAGCATTCAGTGTGTATAATGGTGCAATTCCTTGGCTTGCAGTGAGAGTATCTAGGTCATTCTGTTTTGCAGGACTGCTTTCCTTAGCATCATTAATCTATTTCTGCTTTCACAACACAAGTTTTTAACTTTCTAAATGACTGTTTTTATATAACTAAAATGGCCTTTTTTTTTTTTTTTTTTTTTGATTTGGAGTCTCACCCTGTCTCCCAGGCTGGAGCACAGTGGCACGCTCATGGCCACCCCAGTGTCAACCTGCTAGGCTCAGGCGATCCTTCCGCCTCAGCCTTCCAAGTAGCCAGAACTACAGGTGTGTGCTACTACACCCGGGTAATTTTTTGATTTATTGTAGAGATGAGGTTTTGCCAAATCACCCAGGTTGTTCTTGAACCCATGGGCTCAGAGAATCCCCTCACCTCGGCCTCCCAAAATGCTGGGATTACAGGCTTGAGCCACTGCGCCTGGCTTATTATTATTATTTTTTAAATACATGATGCTATGTCAAAGTCAGGTTGGAAAAATACTTAGTATATTGGGTAATAGGGTAATAAGACCCTTTTAGTTAGTTTTCACTAGGCAGTGACTCTCCAACCATTTTAGTTAGGAACTTGGTTATGAGAAAAATGTTAAGTTCAGTCCTCCGTTTTCCCTTATTGGCCAACATTATGTTAATAAACAGTGCTAGGAAGACTCATTCCTAGGGTCATCTATTTTATTTACCTGGTGAGGTCCCATGGCGCTAGGAAGGCTCATTCCTAGGGTTGTCTATTTTATTTACCTGGTGGGGTCTCATGGAGCTAGGAAGCATATTCCTAGAATTGTCCATTTGGTGACAATAGTTTTTACATTAGTAATGTTGGGTTATAGGGAAGGACATGGTTCAATCTGATTTCATACTCAATTATTTAAAGGTTAGAGGGAGTCAGATCTAGAATTTAAGAGACAGGAACCCTGGGCAAAAACCAGCATCTGCATCATTGACACCACATGCCACCCCCTGGGTTTTTGACAATGGGTTGTTTATATCAGAAATTTTATATATATAATCATTGATAATTAGTCCAGCGCATCATATTGTATGAATGTCTCCCAGGTTTGTGGCAAACCACTCGGGTTTGTGGGCTCCCTTTCAGTCTTGTCAGGTTCCAAAATCAGGAATGGTCTGGGCAAACCATTTCAGGCATCACTTTTCAGGCATCTTGACCCATCCTGGATTGGATTTATATTACAAGCTATTATGATCCAGTCCCTTGATTTTCCTTTGCCGTATCTGGCATAGCATTTACAAGAAACATACAAGGGTAATACAGTGACAAGTGTGAAGATGAGAGTTATTTAAGAGTCCATGAAGATTGACCTGGTCTGATGTTCTTGGAGGATATCTGCCTTAGTTGTTGCTCTGGAGACCAGTCAGATCCCAGGTGCCTTCTTAAATTGCAGGCAGGTGTCAGTGGGCCAGCTTGAAGTTCAGGTTTGGTCAGCAATGTAGTCAGGTATTTGCCTTAGGTGTGGAATGTGACTTTAATTCACCCCTCCCCCAACTTTGCACACAAGAGTCAGTCAAAAGCACCCAGCAAGGTCCTAAGTTGGTTACAAATTAAAAACAATAATTATGAAAAACAAAAATTTGTAAGACAGTCACCATTAAAAGTGTAACCAATAAGAAAACCTGACTATTCTGTAACATACAACAACATATTTTTCTTAACTGATTATAACTGTTATAACTCAGCTAGAGAACAGACCAATGCTTTAAGAGAACTTTGTTATTTTAACATGGGGGAATATGGGTTGGTTCTGCACCAGTGTGCTATTGACATTAATGTTTAATTTATAGACAACCCTGAATTGATTTTGATTTTCTTAAATTAGTCCTTACAATCTTATACGCCCACCTCCTCCGTGATAGTCCCTGGACATAGAGAGGTTAACTTTAATATCTGGCCCCTGTGTTTCATAAAAGCAGTTAATTTTGATTGTCATCTTTTCCTGGGCCTGAAGATGATGCCCTCTCTGATGGGTAGTGTTTAGCAAAAGAGTTGTGTTTCTTTTTCTTTTTCTTCCAGCACAGATTTAGTTAACAGCACAGATTAGTTAATAGAACATTGACAAAAAAATGTAAGATGCTCAGATTTGACCAAGCAATAAGTCTTAAAAGCAATAAAAGTTACATGGATATAAATACTTTTTTTAAAGCTCATATTTTTTTTTCAAGTAATTAAAAACCTTTCAAGATAAAACAAGTTAGCATCAGGCCACAACAGTTAGAACTGGAGGAAAAAGTTATAACCAACTTAATTATATACAAAATTCTTTTCATAAATTCCCTTTTGTGAACCTTATCATGGCTTACATAGACTACAACCTTCCTTACCAAAAAAATACACCTTTGTGGCCATAACTTTTTACATATCTCTCTCCTACTGTTTTATTTATTTGAAATAACCTTTCTACCATTTTTAGATTACATAAAATAACCTAAAATTTCAGTGAAAACCCAGGAAACAAGAAATTTTGAACTGTTTGGTAGATATCAGTATTTTACCCATAAAACCCTTTACATAATTTTGGAAACTATTTTTTCATATAATTTTTTTAATTAAAAGTGACCCAAACATTTAACAAGCTTTCAAAACAATTTTAAGACTGTTTTAAAATCACATGACAAGCTTACTCATAAGCATCATTTTATTTATATTTACTTTATTTATTTATAGTAGTTTGCTTAATTACTTATGAAAACTGATATTTTAGATAAGGCTGGTTGTTATTTTACTTCCTGGATAATTTTTTTTTTTTTTTTTTAGTATTTTTTATTATCATATTGTGGGGTACAGTTAAGGATTAGATGTACAAATATGCTTCGTTCAGACACCCTTGGTGATAAAAGGTGTCTCCCCGTCCCCAGTCAGATATTGAGTATCATTAATCCCATCGCCCCTCCCCTCCCCTCCCCGTAATTTCCCACCACTGTCAGTCATTTTCTTATAGTATTACGTTGGATGTTCAAGGTTCACTATATGAGTGAGAACATGTGATACTCCGATCTTTGTTTCTGTGAGAGGTCACTCAGTATTACAGTTCTTGGTTTTAAAACTGTTGATGTGCTGAATTACATTTATGGCTTGTAAATGTTGAACCAGCCCTGCATCCCAGGAAATCTGCAAATTCAATGTAATACCCATCAAATTACTTACATCAGACCTGGAAACAACAGTACAGAAATTAATATGGAAATTAAAAAGAACATGAATCGCTAAAGCAATCCTCAGCAAAAGGATCAAAGCAGGAGGAGGTATATACTTCCAGACTTTAAGCTTTACTACAAGACTACAGTAATCAAAACAGCCCTGGTACTGGTACAAGATTAGACACATATCTAATGGAACAGAAAAGAGATTATGGAAGCAAATGCTGTATCTCTCAACAAACTAATCTTCAACAAAGCCACCAATAACAATCACTGGGGAAAGGAGACCATATTTAGCTAATGGTGCTGGGAAAACTGACTGAACACATGCAGAAGAATGAAACAGTATTGCCATATAAAAAAATAAACTACAAAAGGATCAAAGATGTAAACATAAAACTCAAGCGAAAATACTCCAGAAGAAAACACAGGAGACACCCTTATGAACATTGGAGTAGGCAAACAATTCTTGACCAAATCCCCAAAAGTGAATGCCATAAAAGACAAGATAGACAAGTGAAACCTCATCAAACTGAATAGCTTTTGCATGCAAAAGAAGCCTTCAAGAGAATGGGGAGACCATCACAGAATGAGAACAAATATTTGCTAATTATGTATCTGACAAAAACCTAACAACCAGGATCTACAAGGACTTCAAATGAGTTGAAAGGAAAAAAAACAATCCTGTAAAAAAGTCAGCAAAAAACATGAATTGACACTTTTCAAAAGAAGATATACAAGCAGCCAACAGATTCATGAAAAAATGCTCAGTCTCACTAATCATCAGAAAAATGCAAATCAAAACCACAATGTGATGCCAGATAACTCCAGTAAGGATGGCCCTCATCAATAAATCAAAAAACAATAGATGTTGACTGGGACAGAGAAAAGCAAATATTTCTACACTGTTGATAGGAGTGCAGGCTAATTCAAACTCTATGAAAATCAGTGTGGCAATATCCAAAAGAACTAAAAAGCGATAATACAGCAATACCTCTCCCGAGAATATACCTGGAGGAACATAGATCATTGTAAAAAAAAATGCCTGCACATGCATGTTTATAGCTGCACTATTTACAGTAGCAATAACAGAACCAACCCTACTGCCATCAAAAGTTGCCTAGATTAAGAAAAAAAGGTAGTACATACACATAATGGAGTATTATGCAGCCATAAAGAAGAACAAAATCATGGACTTCACAGCAAACTGGATTGAGTTAGAGACCATCATACTTAGCAATCTATCACAGAAAGAAAGAACTAAATACTGCATGCTCTCACTCAAGTGAGACTTGAACACTAGTCACATTAGCACAAGGGAGGGAGCAGCAGTCACAGGGCATTTCCGGGGGAAGAAAGGAAGGAATAGGCATGTAACAAGTCAAAGGGCACCTGATCCTAAACCATGGGAAGTGAGGACCAGTTAGAGGCCCAAACTTCACTTGTATGCAGCCTACTTATATAGTTAACCCTTACTTGTATCCCACATCTCTATAATGAAATAATTTTTTTAAGGCAAAGAATAGCAAACTGGATTTAAAAAAACATGATCCAACATTCTGCTTCCTCCAGGAAATCCATCTCACTGCAAAGAATGTCTATAGGCTCAAGATAAAAGACTGGAAAAATAATCTTCCAAGCAATTGAAAAACAAAAAAGAGCAGGGGTAGCTATTCTGATAGCAGACAAAACAGAGTCAAACCAATAAAAGTTTAAAAAGACCCTACCTAATGATATAAGACTCAATTCACCTACAAAAAAATATCTACTTTAAATGTATATGCACCCAACACAAGAGCACCTGTTTTTATAAAACAATTGTTACATAAACTAAGAGAGAATATAGATACAGAATCATAATCCAAGACTTCAAAACCCCACTAACAGCCCTAGACATATGACCAACACACACAAAAAATCAACAGGGAGATCTGGAACCTAACTCAACACTGACTAAATGGATCTAATAGACATCTGTAGAACACTCCATTCAACAACTATAGATTATATATTCTACTCATCAGCACATGGAACATACTCCAAGATTGATCACATTCTCAGTCATAAATCAAGCATGATCAAATTTCAAAAGGTTGAAATAATACCAAGCATCTTCTCAGATCACAGTGGAATAAAAATAAATATTGTCACTAACAAGATTCTCCCACAAAGACATGCACACCAAACAGCATGCTGCTGAATGACTTTTGGGCCAACACAGAAATCAAGACAAAAATAAAAAGATTCCTAGAAGCAAATGAAAGTAAAGACAAATTTTATTAAAATCTCTGAGATGCCACGAAATCAGAGATGAAAGGGAAATTCATAGCATTGCATTCTCATATCAAGAAAATAGAGAGCTCAAAAGTAAACAGTCTAATGTCACACCTGAGGAATCTAGAAAGACAAGAATAGTTAAATCCTAATTTCAGTAGAAAAATTCAGATTACTAAGATAAAGTTACAATTGCAGGATATGGAAGACAAAAATATCACAGAAAGGATCAGCAAGACAAAAAGCTGGTTCTTTGAAAGGATAGATAACATTAATAGAGCCCTAGCCAGTCTCACTAAAAAAAAAATAAAAAATAAAAAGAGAGAGAAAGTCCAAATAAAAATGATTAGAGCAAAAATGGTGATGTCACAACTGACCCTGAAGAAACTAAAAAAATTATCTGAGATTATGAACATCTGAATGCAAATAAACTAAAAAATATAGAGAAAATGGAGAATTTCCTGACATCATACAATCTTCCAAGGATGAAACAGGAAGAAATTGAAACCCTAAACAGACAAATAACAATACAGGAAATTGACTCTGTTATAACGACCCTCCCCCCAACCCCCCTCCCCCCCGCTTCCTCCACACACACACACCCTGGGACCAGATTGCTCCTCAGCTGAATTCTACAAGACATAGAAGAAAGAGCTGACACTACTCTTATTGAAAGTATTCCGGGTAATTGAGAAAAAAGGAAATGTTTCTAGTTCATTTTATAAAGTTCATAGTATTCCGATACTCTAAACTAACAAAGACCCAACAAGGAAAGAGAATTATAGGCCAATTTCCCTAATGAACATAGATGCAAATATTCTCAACAAGATTAGCACGTTGGATCCAAAAACACATCTCAAGGATCATCCACCATGACCAGGTCAGTTTCATCCTGTGATGTAGGGCTGGTTCAACATTGGCAAGACCATAAACATAATTCAACACATTAAGAGGTGGAATACAAGGAACCACATGATTATTTCCACAGATGCAATTAAAGCATTAGATAAAATTCAGTCTCCCTTCTTGATAAAAGTCCTGGAACACCTAGACAGAGAAGGAACATTCCTCAAAACAATAAAAGCCATCTATGGCAAACCTGCAACCAACATTTTGCTTAAGGGGCAGAAGCTGGAAGCATCCCCCCTAAGAACAAGAATGCCGAGTCTCATCCCTCCTATTCAATGTAGTACTGGAAGTCCTAGCCAGAACAACCAGGCAAAAGAAGAAAATCAGAGGTATTCAAATAGGAAAAGAGGAAGTTAAATTGTCCCTCTTTGTAGATGATATGGTTCTATGAAGAACCCTAGAGTCTGTCAAAAACTTCCTCGCACTGATAAATAACTTTGGTAAAATCTCAGGTTACAAAATCAACATGAAAAATACAGTAGCATTTATATACACCAAAAACATGTAGGCAAAGAACCAAATAAAAAACACAATCTCATTCACAACAGTCACACACAAAAAAGAAAAAAACATCCTTGGCATCTACTTAACCAGAGAAGTGAAAGACCTTTCAAATGGGAATGCACAATGTTGTTCAACGAAACCAAGGATGATGCAAACAAATGGAAAAATATCCCATACTCATGGATTGGAAGAATCAACATTGTCAAGATGTCCATCCTGCCCGGAGCAATCTATAGATTCAATACAGTACCCATCAAATTTCCAAGATCATTTTTTACAGACCTAGAAAAGCAAAACAGAAATTTATATGGAAGCAAAAAAACGCGAATAGCTGAACCAATCCTCAACAAAAGGAACAAAGCTGCAGGCATCACACTTCAAGATTTTAACTATATTACAAGGCCACAGTAACAAAGATGACATGGTATTGGTACAGGAATAGGCACAAAGACCAATGGAACAGGACAGATATTCTGGAAATAAAAACATAATCTCTTAACATACTCACCTTTGACAAAGCCATCAAAAATAAACACTGGGGATAGGAATCCATATTTAGTAAATGGTGTTGGGAAAACTGGCTTGCCACATGCAGAAGAATAAAACTAGACTCCTATCTATCACCATATACAAAAATCAACTCAAAATGGATTGAGGACTTAAATGTCAAACTATAAGAATCCTAGAAGAAAACATAGAGAATACCCTCCCGGACATTGGAGTAGGCAATGAATTCATGACTAAGTCCTCACAAGCAAGTGCAACAAAAGCTAAGATAGACAGGTGGAACATTATCAATCTGAAAAGCTTTTGCACAGTAAAAGAAACCATCAAGAGAGTAAAGGGACAACTTGCACA
This sequence comes from Tarsius wallacei, assembly GCA_963574415.1. NCBI lineage: Eukaryota > Metazoa > Chordata > Mammalia > Primates > Tarsiidae > Tarsius > Tarsius wallacei. The sequence goes on along the minus strand of CAUYQG010146937.1, from coordinate 15,302 downwards.
ATGTGAACACATTTTTACAAGCTATGCATTTGGTAAAGGCCTAACATCCAGGATCTACAAGGAATTCATATGAACTGAATGGAAATACAAATAAACCCATTACAAAGTGAGTAAAAGACTTGAACTCAAATGATGACATTCAAGCAGCCAAGAAACACATTAAAAAATACTAAACCTCACTAATCATCAGAGAAATGCAAATCTAAACTTCAGTGAGATACCACCTAACACTGGTAAGTATGGCTACTACAATAAGTCAAAAAACAACAGGTGCTGCAGTTGTTGCCAAGAAAAGGGGACACTTCCACTTTGTTGGTGGGAATATAAGCTAGTTCAAATTCTATGGAAAGCAGTGTTTTGGTTTCTCAAAGAACTAAAAATTGAGCTTCCGTATGATCCAGCAAACCCTCTTCTGGGAATATATTCAGAGGAATATAAATCACTCTAACAAAAAGATACCTGCACACACATGTTTATTGTTGCACTCTTCATAATAGCAAAAATATGGAACCAATCCAGATGACCACTGAAAGTGGACTGGATCAAGAAAACGTGGTACATATACACGATGGAATATTATGCAGCCATGAAGAAGAAGAAAATCATGGCCTTTGTAGCAACGTGGATGCAGCTGGAGACAATCATACTAATTGAACTATCACAAAAGAAAGAACTAAACACTGCATGTTCTCACTCACAAGCAAGCCCTGAATCCTAGACACAATATCAAAAAGGTGGGATCAGCAGATGCTAAAAATTGCTAGGGAAAGGAAGGAAGGGAGGGTGAGAGAAGGGAGGGGGGGCATGTAGCAACACAGTGGGTACCTGATTCACTACCAAGGGGAGAGAGGGCCTGCTAGGAGCCAAAACTTCTGCATGCAACCTACTTATGTAGCAAATCCTCACTTGTATCCCATAACTTTAAAATAAAATTTAAAAAATAAACTTAGCCCAGTTTGGTTTGTCTCTCTTTCAGGTATTGTTTTACATTTTATATGTAAATAAATTGTATATGCATAGATATCAAATATGGTCCATATAAATATCTACATATTTATTTTTATACATTATTCATTTTAAATGTAAATATAATTTATATTTTACTTCAAGATATCACAAAATACTTTTATAGTCAGATGCAGTTTTTTAATACATAAAAACTTCTTAGGATCAAGGATTTATGAGATTCTGTTAACCTCGCATCACAATTTTGAAGCTATTGATTTCTAAGTGCAATTTACATTGTAGACTGAATATCCAATAACTACAAATTATGATCAAATAACAGGTGCCTGCACCCAGCTCTGTGCAGCTCACACATGTGAGAATGAAAACCCCAGCAAAGAGACTATGTTGGCCTTCTCAAGACTCATTAAATGCTAGTCTATTAAAAAGTTTCCTAAAATTTGAAATAGCATAATACCTTCCATCATGAAGCACAAATGCTGCCTTTGACAGACATTCCATCACTTACTTTTCACTTACTGCTAATCTACGACAACTTTATAGAAGTTTAATTTAGAAAAGGTTAACACTATTTGGGATGAAAACTGAAATAATATTCTTGATTTCTTCTTCATCAAATCTTATAAAAATTCAAATTATTTTTTAATTGAAATAAAAAATAAATTTTAAAGTCCTACATATGCATGCACAAATATCCTCTAAAATTTATTTAAAAAATGATTTTCTTTGAATTCAATTAGAAAGACCAAAAGCACTTTTGAACCACACGAAAGTCCCACTTTTGACTCTGTCACAATGGTAGGATTCCCATAACAATCAGTTATTCAGCTTTTGACTATGGCAAAATTACTCAGATAATTTCTTTACAATGTAAAAGTAAAAGTGAAAATGTCAAAATATAAAGATAATGATTATTTTAAGTGATACACTATTATGTGACTTTCCTCTGCATGCAAATTAACTCAGAACTTTATTCTAATTTTGAACCAAAACCAAAAATAACATTTTAAAGCTACAGTTCCTATTTAACTCAATAATGAACTTTTATTTAGTAAACTTAAAACCTCCATGAAATTCCTATCACTTATTGGAAAATCTAGAATCTTCTACTCATTTCAAGAAGTAAATGACTTTTAAGTAATTACTTTACGCTAATACATTGAGCACTTCTAAGAGAAGTTTACTAGTCTTTCCCTTAACCTGTTGTTCCAGCTTATGCTGACTTAACAAAGCTATAGGCATTGCTGTTCTTTAAGCCTGATATGGCCCTTGCCATTAGTACTTCTTAGAGAAGAATTGATGTGTAACCATGATACATAAATCACTTGGAATGACTGATTAGGACATTTGCCATAGAGACAGGTGGATGTGGTGGAAAACACTACATTACTTATAACCGTACAATATATTTTATCTGGATTCGCATTTAAACAGTGTATATTTTTCAGTGCATCTTCTTTTTTTTTTTTCACTTAACATAGCTCTCATTTTAAGGAAAATAGATGGCATACAATTCTTAGTAATCTTTAAAGACAAATGGAGTTCAGAAAAAATCATGTCAAAAGTGTAATTAATTAATATGAAACAAATTATTTTATTTTGTGTTCTTTACACTATAGCTGAGGCACATTAAAAAAACATGTTAAGCACTATAATTGTTAAGCTACAGGGCTTATCTCAAAATCTAAAATCAGAAAGTTATTTTACAAACAGAATTATACTGAAAGTTTAATCATGTTAAATATTGTTTACCAATTATCAATTAGATTATAATTATCTTCATGTTCATGTTTATCAAAGGATGATCAAATTAATAAGTTCATATTTTTACCTATGATCCCCTCAGTTCTCTAAAGCACATGTGAAAACAATAAAGAAAGAAATTATGTAATCTTGTCCTGCTTACACTATATGGAAATGTATTTTCAAATTACTAGTTTTAGAAGAATAATGTCAGAGAAATGATGTAGTAAGTAGCTCCTTCAAATTTGTATCTTTCCATAGAAACATGAAAAAAATTTAAAAACTGTCAGGATCATGTTTGTCAGAATTGTGAAAAGTACTCAAAGATTTACATCAACCAAACTAACCCCGAATCAAAAAAACTGAAAACAACAACAACAACAACAACAACAACAAAACTGTGGTGTTTGTACTTGTCCTTACCTCAAACCCTGAACGACTTAGCAATGCTTTTGAAGACAATGGCCTGAATTATTAGTGTGGGCCATCGGTTCCTGGTTCAGGAGAGAGTATAACAGACATTATTTGTAAATTATTGTGTCTATCTATTCTAACCAATGGGGGGAACTCTTGAAGAACTAATGCAAGGGATTCATCTCTGTTCCACATAACTTGGAATTTACTCAGGGTAAAATAGTGGCAGGCAGTGATTTAAAAAAAAAAAAAAGTAAGACAAATGGAAAACAAGCACCTGATGGGGCAAAAGATTATTGCTGAGGCATACTATTGACCATTTAAAGTCTGGAAGAAAAATCTGGACAGAGAATTTCTTTAGGAAATTAAGACATTCAAAAGCATACTCTAGACTGGGGAATTTAGAAAACACTGCATGTTCAGGGAGGATACTTAGATAAGACCTAAGGAGACCCTAAGCTTTTTTCTGTGGCTGACCTATAGATTCAGTGTGAAGAAACTACCCAAGAACCTTTCCAAGAACCTATCAATGACGTTAAGTGAGGCCTTAATTGATCTAATAAGGGAGGAATTTCCAGATTATATACTCTTACAACTCAATAACAAAAAGACAACCAATTGGAAAATGAACAAAAGACTTGAATAATCATTTTTTCCAAAGAAGATAAATAGATCACCAAGAAGGACATAAAAAGATGCTCAATATTATTAGTCACTAGGGAAACACGAATCAAAATCTTAATGCGGTATCACTTCACATACTCTAGAATGTGATAATCAAAAATGGAAAGTAACAAGAGTTGTTGAGATTGTGGTGAAATTAGAGCCCTTGTATATAATTGGTAGAAATGTAATATGGTTCAGATGCTTTGAAAAGCAATTTTGTGGTTTCTTTAAAGGTTAAACATAGAATTAAGACTTAACCTTGCAATTCTACTCCTAGACATATACCCAAAATAATTGAAAATAGGTACTTGAAAAAGTGAAAACATGTTCATATTCGTAGCTATATCAGCCATAAGATTCCAAGGTGGAAACAACGCAAATGTCCATCAAGGAACGAATGGAAAACAATATGTGGTATATACATGCAATGGAATATTATTCAGCCATAAAAAGAAAATGAATTTCTGATACATGCTACAATGTGTATGAACTTTGAAAATCTTATGCAATGTGAAAGAAGCCAGATACAAAAGTAAAAAATTATATGATTCTATATCAATCATAGAAAAATCTATGAGACAGAATACAACGTAATAGTTGCCAGGGGCTGGGGAGAAGAAATTGGGAAAAAATTACTTTATGGGTAATGCATTTTACTTCAGAGTGATGAAAATGTTTTGGAACTAGATAGAGGTAGTGGTTGTACAAAATTGTGAATGTACCGACTGTCATGGGCTTCACTTTTAAAAAATTAATTGTATGATATATATAATTTCAACCCAATGCATTATAATTCATGAGTCGAAAAAGTACAACCCTTGTGCCAAACACAGTCCATCATCTGTTTTTATACAACCTTTGAACTAAAAATAGCTTTTACAATTATAAATAGTGGGAAAAATAAGGAATATACAATTTCATTCAAAACATTAGTCATTTCAACTTTATTAAACTTAAAGAACTATTTCTATAGTCTGTTCTTCATATACTGAAAAAATTAAAAATGAAAGAAAACTTCCCTTCATCTATAAATCTGCTGCTGCCATCTTCTGAAGAAAATAGTGTATTGATTGGACCCAATTAAGGCAACATGGTAGAGTGAAAAAAAATGGAGAAAAGTGCTTTGTGAACTGAGTTCAAATCATAGCTCTAACATATACTAGTAATACTTGAAACATGATTTTTTTTCTCAAATTAAGTCCTCTTTTTTCATCTGTAAAAGGAAATAACAACATTTCAGAGTTTTTGTGACAGTGAAGAACAAAGCATATAAAATTTATGTCACATAGTGGACAATCATGTGATATATTTTCAGTCATTATAGTTCAGATCATTTTTTTATTCTATATATTAAAAACAATTTCTTAAGTGGCTCCTCTGATTGATAACTATGACTAGTTCATTATTTTAAAAAACAAACCTTAGTTTTAAAACATGTTCAATGTCATAGGAAAATTGAGCAAAAAGTACAGTTTCCATATACCCCCTACCCCCCCACATTAATTCGTTTTGTAATTACATGTAGACAAATATTTTTTAGCAGTTATAGAACAATTAATTTAACTTTCTTATTGATATAAGGCCTTGTTCCTTCTCTAGCATCCTATGTCCCAATATTTGCTTTTTCACTAATGATTCTAGAATGTGAATGAGAATCTTTAGCCTGCAGATAAGACATCTAGGATGTAATACTATTTCTTGGGTCTAGAGATCATTGGTTGTAATAATACACTGACTCAAGGAACACTCCTTAATCAGCATTAAGGTAAACTAGTTATGTTTTAATCCTCTTATGTTCAGGTTTTCAGAGGTTGGACTCAGGATAAAAATAATTTTGAGTATTTTCTCATTTGATTTGACCTTGGTTCCCTTGTTAAAAAAATCTATAGTTATAAAATCCCTGAGATTCTAGTCTTTAGACCTTGTCCACTTAGGCCTTTGCGACGTGACTGAAACCCTTTCTTATAAGACCTAGACCTTTGTGACGTGACTAAAACCCTCTCTAATAAGACCTCAAGATGCGTCCTTCGCCTGTTGTGATTTTAATCTTGTATCCACCTTGTCATAATCACCTATTTGTCTAATGCTTTTCTGTTTCTTCTAATCAGGCTTTCCTCACCACATGTGACTCATTCCTTTCCAGGCCAACCCTACCCACCTAGATGTCATATCCACAATCACCATCATCATAGGCCACCATCACCATCACCATCACCATCATTATTGTATGACTCTATAGCGACTAATATTTTATGAGCACCAAGATGGGCATTATGATAAATGTCTTTGTATACATTTTATAATTTAATTCTCAAAACTCTTTTAAGTGCATACTATTATTAACACCATTTTATAGTAAATAAGTAATTTGAGAATTGGGCACACAAAAGGAACACAGTGAATAGCACACGCAGGATCGAACCTAACTGTGCTCGATACTAATGTATTTACTCTTTTATGTTTACAATCATAATAAAAATGTCTTACTCTTTGTCCAAAGACATATGTAAATATTTGAGTAAGTAACAGTGACTTAATAAAATAAACAAACTCACATAAGAACCAAATCGGGAGATTTCTGTTCTTTCTGATTTTGAGTGACAATGTCTTTCATATTGCCTATTTAAATGGTTGGTATTTATTTTGTTTATTCTCTCGCTCCATTTCTCCATATGTCTTTCTACACATAATTAAATTTATTTTCTCTCATCTGATCCCCTATCACCATTTTTTTCTTTTGGAGTCAGGGTCTTACTCTGTTGCACAGGCTGGAATGCAGTGGCATGATCACGACGATCATGGCCCACAGCAGCCTTGACCTCATAAGGCCATATGATCCTTCCACCTCAGCTTCTCGAGTAGCTGGGACTACATGCATGCGCCACCACACCCAGCTAATTTTTTGATTATTTATTAATATTATTATTTTTTTTGGTAGAGACGAGGTTTTGCTATGTTGCCCAGGTTGATCTCCAAGTTCTAGGCTTAAGCAGTTCTCCTGTCTCTGCCTCCCGAGGTGCGAGGATTGCAGGCATAAACCACCAGGCTTGCCCCCCCCATCATCTAATCATTGATCTCTAATGACAAAATATATAATAATATCATGCTAAAAATAATTGATGGAGGGATAGGAGTATTTGTTAAATCCAGTTGTATTTAAAAATATACAAGTAATGTGAAAACTTATATCAATCTAAGGGGAAAATTGGTCTTTTAGAAAATAGTAGTAGCTGTTTTACCCTTGTTGTAGCTCTTTATTGATTTTATTGCATTGAGTCTGGCAGAATCTCAACTTTTGTTTGCTTTGTTTTGTTGCAGTTAGGGTAACTTAAAATGTCACCCAGCCTTTTAACAAACTTTTAGGTGCACACTGCAGTATTGTTAACTCTAGGCACAAAGTTGTACAGCAATTTGCTAGAACTTATTTATCTTGCAACATTAAAACTTTATACCTCTTGAACAGCAACTTTTTATTTTCCTCTTCCTGCAGCTCCTGGCTACCACTGTTCTACTCTGTTTTTATGAGTTTGGATATTTTGGATACCTCGTGGAAGTGGACTCATGCAGTATTTGTGCTTCTGTAACTTGCTTATTTAACTTAGCACAATGCCCTCCAGGTTCACATAGGGCAGGATTTTTAATTTATTTTTTAATGCTGAATAATGTTTCACCATATATACAGACCATCATTTATTTTTATTTTCTTTTTAATTGACAGATAGTAATTGCTGCACTTTTACCATTGGATAAATGTTATTGAGAACATTTTATTTGGGACTTAATGTGGGCTGAATATTAAAACATCATGTTTGCTGTTCGGGCTCTACCTGGTTTTGAAGGATACTGGATTTTTAAATTTTACCTATTATCTTTTTTTTTCAATTACAGAGAAATTTTGAGATTTCCTTGCAACTATCATTCCCTAGATTCCATCAGGATTCTGCTTTACCTGTTTCTTAGTTTATCAATCTGGCAAAGTGATTGATCTAGCTAAATTATGGATTATTTATTCCACAAAGATAGGACTAGGTGCCAATGAAGAAGGTGCTAGACAATGTATGAATTGTTGTATTAAATACAATAATTATCTGGCAACTAGATCCAGCAACTATTGAAAGACACTTAAGTGATTGATGCAAAATTCAGAAAAAATATAAATTACATGTTAAACTATATCTCTGAAATACTTTTAAGTATATGAGAAAACAATGATGCTTTCTTTCAATTTACATTAGTATTTTAAATACCAAAAGAAAAAAAAAAGATCTGAGGACCCTTTCTGGGGAGGAATGGCAATTTCAGTGGGATAGATTTTTCCTGAATTAGGGTGCAAGGAAAGTTGTAAGTGAAGAGTATGTGAAAATAGGTTTAGATCAAATGCATATTATTCAAAGCAAAGTAAAGGAAAGAACAAGCTTAGGCAAGAGGATTAGAAAAAAATAAAGCAATGAGAAAGAAAAGTCAGTTCAGAGTTCATGTATTGTGGATACTCACAAATGGAAGGAGAGCTGGCTTTAACCACACAAGTTTTGGTAAAGAGATAACAGACATAAAACTGGTGTTAAACATTCCCTAATAAAGAAATTCTGCTCACCTATGATAAAATATGGTTACATAATCATAGTAACTATTTATATTGATTAATGCTAGCAATTATTTAAAAATGTACAGCATCTTAAAACTATGTAAGTCACTGTAAATACCTTATCTCCATTATTCCGTTTAATTGGCAAGTGGCTACCCATACTATCATTTTCAGTGGAGGATACTTGAGCTCAGAGACAGTAAATGACTGATAAATACTCAGAAAAAAAGTGAGGATTTTAAACTCAGGCTTTTTTTCTTCTAGTATGTGGCACTGAAACAATTTTTATGTATAGATAATTAAACATAATAGAAAACGTTCATAGCAAGAAATAACTGAGTAGAGTATTTAAAGAATAATTATTATTTTTCTCAACCTAGATGGGCTTAAGGTTATTTGAGGAAGGAGTAACCAAGAGAAAATAGCTTGGAAGTATACAATTAAGACATATTTAAGGAATGGCACATTCTCAAACTGTACAGAGAGGAAGAGGGACAAAGTACGTAGCTTATACAAAAGGTGCCAAAATGTATATACATTTTAAAAGGGAAAAAAGTGTATTAAAATAGCAATACTCAATATATACCAGTAACAAAAGACGAATACAAGTCACATTTGACTTCTGTGATTACAAGAGGTTACCATCAGACTAAAATTAATAAATTGATAACATCGCTTAAAATGTGTATACATTTACTTTTGGCACCCCTGGTATTTTCAGGTAAAAGATAGGTAAGGAAAGTTTAGGACAAATTGGGATAAAATTGGATACAGACCTTTGGAAAAAGAGGAGACAGCATGTGTGTTCTCCTCTCCAAAGAAGATATAACTTTGTTTGCAGTGGTTATGTTAGATTGTTTAGTGACAATAAAATAAAGGATCTTTTAAGAAACAGTGTAAGCACAATTCAGACATGAGGGGTTAATCACCTGAAACGCAGAATAGTACTTGGAGAGCAATGACAGCAAGTAGACACATTCATCATAAGACACATTCATCATTTGGGAAAATGACTGAATTCCCAAAGAGACTTTTAGTCTGCATTGCTAAATGAAACATATGTCTAACTTAAATGAGAAATATTTATGTATCCTTAGTTTGTGACAGGTATAAAGTATAAAGAAGAGATTTAAAGTGATGCTTTCAAAAATTAGAGACAGATAATAAGAAACATGTAATAAAGTTTTCTGCAACTGACGCACACATAGAGCTAGTTATTAATATTTAGAGACATTAAAGAAAATATCATAAGTAAGTAATAAATTAACATTTGAAAATGAAAAGAGTTTTGCAATGAAGGGTGCCATGCCAAATTTTGGCTCAAAAACTAGTAGAGTTGAAGCAGAGTGAGAAAATAAGTGAGACAATAACAACAGAAAGTGAAACTTCTGGAAATTCAAAAGTAAGTAAGAATTGAGAGTGCCATCAGTTGCCTCTTTCTGACAATCAAGAAAAGAAAAATCAATAGTGGACACTTGATTTCAGAATAAACTACCCAATTTAGTGTCTTAAAATTATCCACAGAAGTCAAGACTATCCAAAAAATTTTTTTAAAGTTTTGTACCTTTAGTGTAATTATACCTTCTACTTACTAATTTATTACTTCTATCTGGGAATGGAAAATGAACTGGAGGATAGAAGGAACTGTCAAAAGAGATATAGATTACAAGTATCATAAACTCAATATTAACTGTCCTTAAACTTAATTATATACCAAACAGTCCTATGTAATTATGGCTTCTCATCGGGAAATCACCCATTTTTGGCTAATAAGTTTATTTTGCCCTTTCTATTATCTCTACTATTCTATAATTTTTATTTGAACTAAGATATTATTTTTGCTTCCATTATTGAACTCTAATATTGGATCAAAACTGCTAATCAACAACGTTTGAGAAGCAAAGAAATTTAATTTCTACCACCTGGATGTCAGAAGTAAATAATGGGAAGATAAATTAAGAAATGCATTCTTAAATCAAATATGTTAAAACTTGTGGAGTTATCTGAAAAATTAAGATTTTTTCAGATACCTGGTTTTTCATAATTTCATGTTATTATTTTATGATGTACATAAGTCATTAAAGCTACCATTCAGAATTTTAAAAATGTCAAGAATTTCATGTTCTATTTATTTCTTACCTCTATTTTTCAAAAGAAGATTCATTCAGTCTTGGAATTTCTTTCTAAACACTATTTCTGTGGCATTCCTCTAAGACAATCTTTCCATGATATCATATTACATTATAATCTCATTTAAACAGCACTATATAGCATGAAGTTATGGAATAATTAGGTAACAGTTCAGGTTTTTTAAGTGTCTTTCTCCATTCCCCGATCACTGGAAAAAGAAACACAGGGCTCTGTGAACCAAATATTAGAAAGTGATATGGATATATTTGAAATGTGCCTTAGGCAATATTTTGCAAATGATAGAAAAGTTATTGTTCATTTATTTCCATTCATTTTTTGCAAATACAGGTTTAAAAAAAGACTTTACTAAGAACTGAAGTAATTGAAGATGTCATGAAACCTTGATCTCTTCCATGACTTATTTTGAATTACATCTAGAATAATCTACAATGCTCCTAGAAAAAAATATCAAGCACACTGTATCAGTCCAAGGGAAAAAGTTGAAATAAATGTTCACATCTTTACTATTTTGAACTTACACTAAATATAAAATAAATTATTTATCTATTTCATACTTATATTACTGACAAAGTAAATTTATGTATTTTGCTTTCTCAATTTAAGTTTAATATAAAAATGAGTTAACACTTGTTATTTATAATTATTTTATTGTTTGCTATTAGAGAAAAATGCAATGCCTGGTATTTCTGTAAGTTTAAAAGTGTAATTTACTTTGTTGTCGCTATTGTACATAAGCACACACATACATGCAAACCTTCCTCAGATCAGTCAACTGAAAGGGCCTGGAAGCATCAACACTGTACTAACAATAAGTACACCTAATATCAGATCGATTATTGCCATTCTCCACTAAAGGAACCAGAGCTTCTCTGTTTGGGATTGGCACAGTGAAAATACAAATTAAGCCCAGAACTCTACTTGTCTCATAAAGCAAGGAAGCACAAATAAATAATTGAAACTTTTCCATATACACCGGGAGAAGACTGCCCTATCTAGCAGTGATGTAGTAAGAGAGATAAATTTACTCTCCTACCCAAAGTAAACAAAAAATGAATAATAAAGAATAGAAGAGCTTCCAGTTTCAAGATAATAGACATCAGAAAGAAAAGGACAGCAAACCCTGAGAGCTGGTATGCAAAGTGAGCACAATGTTTGTCCTTACTTAGGGCCTGGACAGAGTTTTCAAGTATTGGTGCAGAATGGGAAAACTCAGGCAGAAATTACCGAAAACCTTCACGTGAAGAGATGGAACTCTGTGGCCTGGGAAACAAGTGCCTGCTGTTTATAAGGCAGAATGCTAGACTCAAGAGAGCAATCTGGAGATTTTCCAAAGGTCCTGTCAATTATACAGCTAAGTACTGAGTGAGAAGACTATCCAGGGTCAGGATAGAAATACACACCAAGATTTATGGTGAAGGTATGGAAGAAAGAAAATAAGAAGGAAAGAAGGAAGAAAGGGAGAGGGAGGGAGGGAGAGAGGAAGGGAGAGAAGGAAAGAAAAAGGATAGAAGGTAGGAAGAATCAGCACTCTGTGGTACAACTTGAAGCCGACTTATACATAAACAATCACAGGCCCTGAAGAGGGAGGAAGAGCTGAAATATATTTGCAGAAAAATGGCTGAAAATTTTCAAGAAGAGTGGAAAACATTTTCTCACAGATCATGGAAGCTTAAACCCAAGCACAACAAATATAAAATAATATGTCAAAGCACATCATAATAGCTCAAAACTAGTGATAGGATAAAATCTTAATAATGGCCAGGAGAAAAGGTATATAGACATATTGTTAGGGAAGAACAAAGATGTTAATAATATCATGTTCTTCAGTGAAAATAAGCAAGAAGATAATTGAACAGCCCTGTTTAAAGTAGATTTTTAAAAGCCCTGTGAAACTATACATTTTCAGAAATGAAGGCGATGTGATATTGAATTTGGATTGTTAGTATTTTGTGGAGGATTTTTAAACTTATGTTCATCAGGGACATTGACCTATGATTTTCTTTTCTTGTAATGTTTTTGGCTTTGATATCAAGGTAATGCTAGGCACATAAAATGAGTTTGGAAATGATCTGTCTTTTTCAATTTTTTAGAAGAGTTGGAAGATTGACATTGATTCTTCTCTATTTGGTAGAATTTGTCAGTGAAGCCATCTAGTCTTAGATCTTTTTTTACTTTTTCTTTGGAGTTTTGTTTGTTTGCTTGTTTGTTTTACTAATTCAATCATCTTACTACTTATAGATCTGTTAAGACTTCCATTTTCTTCATGACACAGTCTTAGTAAGTTGCATGCTTCTAGGAATTTACCAATTTCTTATACATTGCTTATGCCAATCTCATGTTTTTTTAATTTCTATGGTATCTTTTGTAATGTGTGTCCTCTTTCACTTTTCATTTTATTTATTTGTCGTCTCTCTTTTTACTCCTATTTAGTCCAGCTAAAGGATTGAATTTTATTTATCTTTTCAAAACAACCAAGTCTTACTATCATTGATTTATTGCATTGATTTCTAATCTGTATTTTGTTTATTTCCACTCTAAAATCAATATAAATTAATTAAAGATTTAAATGTAAGATCTAAAGCTGTGATTTTGAGGAGAAAAAAATAAATAGGGGAAAAGCTTAATGACATTAATTGCTTCTTGGTAATTACTTAATGAGTATAACACTAAAGACACAGGCAACAAAAGCAAAAATAGACAAGTACAACACATTAAATCAAAAAGCTTCTGCATACCAAATAAAATAATCAGCAAAGTGAAAAGGTAACCTAAGAAAAAAGGGGGAAATATGTGTAAACCATATATCCCATAAAGTGTTAATATACAAAATACATTAAGAAAATCCTACAACTCAGTTTTAAAAACTGCTTTTTAAATAGAAAAAAGTTGGGACTTCTAGCAAGATGGCGACGGAGCAGCTTGGTCTATGAGACCTCCTCAAAAGAGGACACAAAAAGACTCGGGCTCTCTCCCCCGGGGGCTGCAGATCCCATCGTTGGCAGCCTGCTCTTCACACAGAGCTTGGCCATTGACACTGCTGAAGCATCATGGCGGTCCGGGCAGCCGCTGCAGATGCCGCTGCAGTTGCCGCTGCCACCACCATCACTGCTGTGGCAGCCATTGCACATCGCACCGCCTGTGCCTGAGGTGATCCACGCCTTTAGACCTTGAAGCCCTTGCAAGCTCTACATTGTGAGGAGCTGGGCAGCCACTGCAGCCGCCGCCACCACCGCCGCTGCCATGGCAGCCATTGCACATCGCACCGCCCGTGTCTGAGGTAATCCACGCCTTCAGACCTTGAAACCCCTGCAAGCAAGATCTGCTGAGATCGCTGCCACCAATACTGCCACCATGACGTCCTGCCAGGCTGTGGGACTCCTCCCCTGTGCCGTGAGGCCACAGCTCTCATTTCTGGCTTCTTTCCAGTTCCATCCTCTGTGGGGTGAGCTGCTGATATAAAGATCATCTGGAGCCATGAGATAGCTCCACCTGCTGGCGACTCAAGATAACAACACCGAAAGGGGAAACTGACCCTAACTGTGAACAAATTTAACAGCCTGAAAAGACAGCTAGAAATCAGAGCTGAAAGGACACTGGAATTAAATGAAAAGTCTCAGAGTGTGCTTGATTGGTTCTGTTACTTTACTGACTTGATTCTATTCCTTTTGTTTTGTCCCTTTTTTTCTTTTTTTTTCTTCTTTTCTTTTCTTCTCTCTTTAAACCATATCTTTGTATAGAGAAAGAGCACACCAATAAGGAGATTGGTTAGCTTGTATGTTAGCATCATTGTATGTTTTAGTTTTTTTGTAGGGGAGTTGGTCAGTTTGTAGCCATGGTCTATTGTTTTTAACTGTTTCAGTTTTTGTCTCTCTCTCTATCTGTTGGTACACTCATCTATTCTCCCCCTTACTCCTCTCTCTTTCCCCTACTTCTTCCCCCTACTGTCTGCTCCATTCTCTTTCCTCTGTTAACCTCATTTTATTTCAGGGAGTAAACCTACAACCCCACTGCACAGACAGATTCCAAGGCAGTGGGAAGTGGGTTTCAGATTATCCACACACCCATCAGCGGATACAAGAACCTGCAGATAGATTTTGAATCACAGCTTCCCCCTTAAGTAAATCTCAAAACTGCAAAAAAGGACTACCCCTAACCTACAGCGCAACTCCAGAATCGAACAAAGAGAGGATATACATAAAGAAGAATAGGTGATTGAATAAACAGAAGTAAAAGCAACACCTCTACCCCTGAATAACAGAATTAAAGAAGATGGTGACATGGAGGGAAGGAAAAAGTAGGGAGGAAAAAACTGCACAAATGAAAAAAAACCAAAAGAAGAATATAGGTCTCACACAGACCCCTGGGAGGTCAGACACTGAGAAAACAGACTTCAGAACACAAACAATGAAGAGGACCCAGAATGACTGGTCACATGCAACAAACTGAGACATCAAGGCATTAATAGAGAGAATAAAAAAAATTGAGGAGAGACAAGAAGAAAATAGAAAGGAGCTGATGACAGAAATAACAGCAGTAAAGAATACTGTGAGAAATAAATAACAAACTAATAAGCATGGAAAGTAGAATTAGCCAAGCAGAAGAAAGAATCTCAGAGCTTGACGACCAAAACACAGAACTAACCAAAACTGTCAAAAACATAGAAAAGAAGCTTAAAAAGACAGAACAAAACCTTCAAGAGATGAATGATCACTTCAAGAGAAAAAACCTAAGAGTAATTGGCCTTCCTGAGGCAGAGAGAGAAACAGAGGCCACACTG
>CAUYQG010146936.1:0-15206 GCA_963574415.1 Tarsius wallacei | reverse complement strand
GGGGCAACAGCAGGAAGGATGTGGCATAGGCAAGCGTGGGGAAGGAGGCACGGCCCCCAAAGAAGCCAGGCAGACAGCAAGGGGGTGGCTGGTTCAGCCCAGAGGACACTGAGTGGGGAAATCTCCACTCAGAGCAGCAGGGATGGGTCTAAGTTGCCTTGTTACTGCCCTGACACCCTTCCTGGGGCTCCAAGTAGACAGACCCAGACTTCAGCCCATCAACTGGCCTCCCTCATGCAGGGAGATGATACCAAGACCACATGGTGCAACCTCCCACACCCGCAGGACGTACTTCTCCCGCAGACTCTGCAGCTCCTTCTTAATGTCCGCGTCCTCGAACTCCGAGTCATTGTCGCTGCTGATGTAGGACGATTGGGAGTGGAAGGATGTCACGCTGATGGTAGGCACCTTCACGCCCGTCCTACTGGGTGTCTCTGGGCCCAGAGAGCCAGCCCGTGAGGGCCTATGCAGGAAGGCGGTGGCCTTCTTCATGAAGTCGCCAGCCACACTACCACTACCGGGCAGAGACGCCTGCTTCTGTACCGGGGGCCTTCCCCGAGGGCACTCGTCCCCAGAGTCACTGGACACGGGCTCGCCTGCGCCAACCTCAATTGAGGAGGCCGTCTGCACTCGCCGCACCGCCAGCTTCATATCAGGGCTGGAGGGGACCTCATCCAGGTAGACGTCAGGTGGGGCGGAGTACCTCAGGCTGTGGGGGGAGGCCAGCGTCCACTCATCCTGTGTGCTGACCACCGAGAAGCGGCCCACGGTCTTGGCTGGTGAACTGCTGTCCTGCTGCCCTGGCCGCTTCCTAGGGGACCCCGAGGCCCAGGCGCCGTGTGTCGGGGGGTGACTGGCCTGGATGCCCTTTGTGGATGTCCCCATGCTGCTCAGCGGGGGCCCTGCCGGGCATTCCCTGGGGACCCCGGCATCCCTGTCCAAGGGCTCTGCGTGTGCAGGGCTCATTGAAGCAGGTGTATCCTTGGGAAACAAGCAAAAGTGATGAGACTCTGCTCAAACTCCCCAGAGCAAACCCCACCAGCCAGACAAGGGTCTCGACAGAGAGGTGACCCTACCTGGGGGACGCTGGGCACCACAGGGGCATCCAAGACCACCTGCCCTCCATCTCTATCATAGTCCAGTGTGCTGCTGGGAGATGGCTCTGCTGTAGGAACATGGAAAACGTTGGTGGGGCAGGTGGGGAGGAAGTGGTAGGGACGGCTCATGGCCAAGTGACCCAGACCCACCCTGGCTGCCTGGAGCTGGCATCTCAGGGGGCTAGCAATGTGCGCTCATGGCAGGGCTGAACACCGAAGACACATCAGATCCTAGCCTGCAGTGTTTTACGAAGGATGCCCTACAAACCCAGGCATCCTTGCAGCCAGACTCTCTGTGTGGCAGGCGGCTGGCACCCTGCCTCGCCCTGCTGTCCTCTGACTTCAGAGGTTCTCACAGGGCAGATCCACAGAGAGGGCTTGACACTGCTCCCATAGTGTCCAGGGACTGTCCCTGTACCTGCAGCTGGCTCATGTTCTCTGCCTGGTGCACCCAGGGCTGCCATAAAGAGCCAGCAGGTTCAGAGGTGTGGGGGTATGAGCTGAGAGCCCCACACGGCAAAGGAAACCTGTGGGTGGGCCTGGCCATAAGTTGGACCCATGTGCAGGGGGAGGAGGCAGGAGCTTCCAGAGCCTCCAGGTAGGCTGGGGTCCATGCCCCTCCACGAGTCTCCTTTGCACACCTCATGTGGGTCTTGCAAGGGAACACTGCCCTAAACCAGACTCACAAAAAGGCCATTTGGCAATGCTTGACTCCCCTTCTTATATCCCTGATCAGGAGATCATCCAATCTCTCTGCACACCTCCAGGGACAGGAGGCTCACTACCAACTGCACTGCCTCTATAACAGCTCTACCTGCCAGAAAAGTTCACCTTTTCCAACTAGAACCTGTCTCCTTGGAGCTTATCCAACAGGTTCTACACTCTGGGAAGAGTGTGGACTTGGAGTGCAAGTTACATCACTTGCAGGTTATGGAAGCTGTCTCCTCGTCTGCAAAAGCAGCCCAAGGGACACATCTCACAGCATGAGGTCAGAGTTGGGTGGGGTGGCAAGGGGGACCTGGTATGGCTGGGCCCAGGTCTTCCAACATGACCTCTGGTTTTTACTCATTTGCAAAAACTCTCCACCTCCACCCACCCTCATTTTCTCCAGGCTGAACACCACCAGTTCCTCGTGTGCACAGCTTCTGACCCCAGGTCCAGTTGCCCCAATCCCTCTCAAAGCATGTCATCTAGAAATACATGCAGCCTGGGACTGTGCTGATGCAGCCAGAGGTGTCTTTTAGGAGGATCACCTTCTCATCTTGCCAAATCCTGAGACATGTCAGGCTGGGGAGGAGCCTTGTACCTGCAGCCCTGGACAGCCCATCTCCTCAGGAGGAGGCAAAAGCCTTCAGGCAGTGAGATGGGGGCCAAAGAAGTCTCTGCAGAGAATTGCGGCATCCTGGAGCCACAGGGGCGACTTTGTGCCACGTCTCCAGGGCTTGCCCTGGGCCCCACAGCTTCCTGGGAGTGTGGACTCCCCAGCCCCACTGCTCTGTTTCCAAATAACTAGGGGTATGTTGTGGGTATCTGGTAATCTTGCTGAAGAAACAAAGGGGCTGGGGGAGGGGGCCGTCAGAAAGTCTGGTGCCAAGACGCTCTCCCTACAGCATCCTAGCACCCACTCATCAGAGCTTATCTTTATCTACAGAGACAATTTTCTCTCTGGAGTGTGATCATGTGGAATGCTCTAGAATTCAGTGGGTTTTGATCTAGTCAGGACATGCTCCTGCTGTGTCTGAGCCCTACCCTAGGTGCTAAAGATCTTTTAAGGGATGCTCTTATTCCTTCAAGGATAAAAGGGAGGTGGCAGGAGCACAGAAGGCTGGCAACACCTCACAGGTTCAGGGATGGGTGACCTTTTGCTGAGTTACCTGGCCTTGGTGAAGACATGCGCAGCTCCATCATGCCCCTTAGAACAGGGACCAGTTCTGACTTTTCCAACTGGAAGAAAAACACAGAAAGAGCTGTGAGACTCGCAGGTCAACATCTCAGCAGAAACATCTGCAAACCACATTCCTTCCCAGTGTCAGGAGCTGTCCTAGAGCCACGCTGGCTCCTTTGTGCACATGGATCTGGCTGTGTCGCCTGATGCTGTACAGGCCAAGACCCCAAACAGGGGCCACTTGTTGCAGAACGAGCGTGGGTAAGTCAGGCATGTGCGGGTGGGTCACTGAGAGTGGCTGGGCCTGGGCAAGGGCGGCTCTGCATAGCCGGAATGCCTGCCCACCCCCGGAGCTGGTTCCTGCCCCTACCCCAGGACAGTGCCCCTGGGATGCGGCCACTACTCACCGAGGGCTGGGATAGCCTTGCACGCCCCGGGGCCGTGTCACTAGGTGCTGGGGGCAGGATCAGATCCCCTAGGCAGGCCTCTGAGCGAGGCCGTTCCCCTCTCAGGGGTTCTAGGGTGAAGTCTCTGTCGCCCACTTCCACGGGGGTACCAGCTGAAGCTGAAGAGGTGGGCACATGCTCCTGGTAGAGTAGAGTCCGCAGCTTCTCGTCCAGGCTCTTGATTGTGCTATCCACAAAGCCCACCCTGGGTGGCCCTTCCCCGTCTGACTCCAGGGCTGAGGGCGGCTGCGGAGGTGCGGTGGGCCCCAAGGGTGGGCTCGGGAGCTGGGAGGCAGCCAGGCTGACAGCCCCCACAGCGGCGGGGAGTGGGGGACCGGGTGGGCCCATGGCGGGCTGTGCAGTCCCACTGTGGGGGCTGGGCTCAGGTGCAGGGGCCAGCGGGGCCTCCATGGGGGCACTGGCCTCCCTGGCTATGATGGCCTCTGGAGCTGGGGCTCCAGGTCCCAGACCCACCACCAGGGGTTGGGTAGCTGGCGGAGCGTTGTGAGTCTCCGCTAGGGTCTGGGATGTCTCTGGCTCATTCAACCCCTGAGGGGTCCCTGGGCCCCCTGCCTGGATGGCAGTCCCTGACACTGGCTCTGGCATGGTGCTGGTGGCTGGTGCTGCTGCATCTTGGGGCAGAGCAGTCACAGGAGGGGGAGAAGGTACCAGAGGGGCAGGTGCCCCGCTGGGAGGGTTGCCGGTGCCCGCCTGGCTCAGGAGCTGCTGACCAACTAGGAAGCCGGCTTGTTCTTTCGAGGATAGCGGGTCTTTATAGGGCGCTGAATCTGGAAGAAATGGGAAAAATGCCTCTAGACCAGCTTCCTCTGGTCCTATTTGCCTAGCCCTTTCCTGGCTACAAAGATGACCTACATACACAGTGGCTGCGACCCCAGCATGCTGATCTCCTCTGTCTCCAACACACCAGGCTCCTGCCTGCCCATGGCTAGGGCTGGGCACTGCCAGCTGTCTCCTCGACCACTGCCAACTTCTCACTTCCAAGGCTGTGTTTCCAGTGTCCCCTGTGGCTGAGCTAGTACCATTGTGTTTCTACCTCTGCATTTCCACCTCTGTGTTTATACCTGTGTTTTCTGTAGTGTGTGACTACCAGGTATGGCTTGTTATTTGCTCCCTATCTGTCCACATCCTCACCCGCAAGTTCAGTTCCATAAAGACATGGCTCTTGTCTATCTTGCACTAGCCTGTTCAACGAAAATGTTTAAAATGAACTTATAAAACTAAGGCATTTAATAAGTAGTAAGCTGTATACACTTCCATGCCCAGGAGTAAGCTGAAACTTGGAACCTTTCCTTCACTCAGCCCCCGGGGTCTTTGGTGTGGTGAGAAGCAGATGCCAGTGCCCTGCAGAGTGGGTCAGTGATCCCAGGGGAGGTATGCAAACCCAAGCATGAAACCAAGTCCAACAGTGTCTGGTCCAGGAGCTAGTGGGGCTGCACCATGCTCACGGGCATTGTGGACACCTGAGAGAGGGATAAAGGACGCAGTGTTTCCCAAACATACCTGGCCTTTAAGCCCATCTTTCCTCACTTGAAGAAAACAAACAAGCCCTTTGTCTTTCTTAAAAAACATGAACAAAATGTACAAAGCAAAAATGAAAACTGTAAAATAAAAAAAAGATGGGAATGGGAAGATGACCAAGACCCTGATGCTTTTCCTACACCCCCAGATAGGTCGTCTGTCCCACCCTCCAACCAGCCCAACAAAGACAGAATCATCGACATGCATGCCCCTGTTGCTTTCTTTCCTCTTTCCCATGGGTCTCTTGAAATGCCACTGTTTAGTCTTGCATGTTCCATCGATGGAATGGTATTCTTTTCTTGGGGCATGGCCTCTCTCTCTCACCAGTGTCTGAGATACACCCCTGTTGTGTGTCTTTGCAGCTGTACCATGCATAATGCACCCATTCTGCTGCCACTGGCTGGGACCATGAGTGACACAAGTGTGTGGGCCTGGTTCTGCCAGGTGAATACCCTGTGGGAGCCGCTGGTCAGAGCACCTTGAGCCTTCTATACAAATGCTGAACTGCTTTCCAAAGTAGGAGCCAATTTCCTCTCCCTTTGGCAGTCCTTGAGCATTCCTAGGGCTTCCCTCCTTCCCCAGGTCATCCTGGGGTGGAAGACAGCATCTCATTGTGGTTTGTTATTTTTTTAAACTGTGGTAGGAACACACCTACCATACACACGAATATGGTATGAGGTAAGAAGCAATGAGTTTCCCTCTTAACAAATATTTAAATGTACAATACGGCATTTCTAATTATAGGCACTGTGTTGAACAGCAGACTCTAGGCCTGATTTGTCAACCTCTACCCCACGCTGTGCTTCTGGGAGTTTGACGACTGCAGAGACTGAGTGGAAGAGGAATTGTGCAGTAGGAGTCTTTCTGCACCTGGCTCACTCAGCACAGTGTCCTCTAGGCTCATCCACGCTGATGACAATGGCAGCGTTTCCTCTTTTTTTTTTCTGGTTGATTAGTATTCCATTGTGCAGATATACAACACATTTTCTTAACCATTCATCTGCTCATGGATACTTAGGTTGCTTCCGTGTTTTGGCTACCATGAATGATGCCTCAGTGAGTGTGGGAGTAGAGATCTCTTCCGGTCCCTGCTTTCAATTCTTCTCAGTTCACACCCGGCAGTGGGACTGCTGGAGTACATGGTAGTTCTCTTTTAATATTCTGAGGAACCTCAGTACTGTTTTCCATGATGGCTGTCCTAATTTATATTCCCACCAACAGTGCACAAGGGTTCCCTTTTCTCCACATCCTTGTCAATACTTGCTGTCTTTTGTTTTGTTGTAAGAGCCATCATAACAGGTGTGAGGAAACAGCTCACTGCGGTTTTGATTTGCATTTCTCTGATAACTAACTCAATTGAGCACCTTCTCCTGCTCATGGGCGATCTGGGTATCTTCTGTAGGACTCACCTGAGTCTCTTGTCTCTTTTCTACTGAGTTTTCACCCTTTACTTCTTGACTTGAAGTTCTTCATGTATACTGGATAAGAACTGTTTGTTGGCTGTATGTGCCCAGCTCTCTTTTCTCACTCTGTAGCTCACCCATGTGCTTGCTAGATTAGTGGTATCTTTTGATGAACAACTTGTCTTAGTATAGTCAAATTTAACCCATTTTTAGCCAGTTTTTCTATTAACATTTTTGACTGAACATTAACATGCTTATTTTCCAAGGAGGCCATAATGATATTCTCTCCTATTACTTCTAAGGCTTTTTACACTGTGATTCACAAGTCTCTTGTTACTGAGTTTTGCAAATACGGTATGAGGTTAGAAACAACGACCATCTCCCTGTGTGGGCAGCCTATTTTCCCAATTCCTTTTGTTGAGAAGACCAGCCAGTCATCACTGCTCAGCAGTCAGACCCTTCTTGTCAACCAAGTGTCAGAGATGTGGGCCCACTTCTGGCCCTCTGACCCCACTGCTCAATTTATTGATCCTTGTTCCAGTATCAACAATCTCCAGGATAATAGATTTATATAATGAGCCACGATATTCAGCAGAATACTATCCTTCCCCGAGAGACTGTATTGGTTTTTTTCCTGACGTGCATTTTCACAAACAACATATAATCGGCTTGTTGATACTCATTAAAAAATTGTTAGAATTTTATCTGGGATCACATTCAATCTGTGGGTCTATTTGGGGAAAAGTGTTTATAATACTGAATCTTCCAGTCCATGAACATGGACTATATCTTCCCACTTATTTCTTTTTTAATTTCTCTAAATGTTTCACAGTTTTTGGTAATATAGACATCTTACATATTTTTTGTTAGATTCACCTCTGGTGTTGATATTTTTGTGTTGGCACAAATAAAATTTTTCAAAACTTCATATTTTCTGACCATTGCTGGCATACAGAAAGATAATTGTATTTTGTATCTAGGTAGTTCACTAATTCACTTACTAGTTCTAATAATTTGTCTGTAAATTTAAAGTTCTATGTATATAAGTACTTTATCAGCAAACAGCAATACTTTTATTTCTTCCATTCCATTCTCTACTGTTTTTTAAAATAATAATTATTTCAATACCATTAAATAGTGGTAAAAACACAAAATTATATTGTTATCAAAAGGCCATAGTAATTTCCACTTCAAAATGAGAAAAATTTTTGGAAAAGTATTCTTAGGAAAAAATTGCAATTTAGCCCAATAATTTTACAGATAGGGCTTCTGAGTCAAATATAGTTATCTTGTTCTGTCTAAATTTGTAATAAAAATGTTAAAAGAAAGATTACATTTTATGAAACACTAATACGGAATTGCACTGATATCAGACCAGCCGTTCAGCTCTGAGCATCTATTATGCGGTATACATTATGTATTTACTTTCATTCACGGAGTGGTTAGTATCAGAGTAGATCATAGAAGAATGCCCACCTCAAGTTAGTGCCAATTCAAATAAGCAAACAACTGCTTTGGAAAAGCTTATTTAGACACGAATAGCATTTTCTTCAAATAAAAAATAAAGCTATTGTGACACCATCATGACACTTTCTTATATAGTTACAAAAAAAGTGGTAAAGATGCTTAAATTTAAGCTCTTAAATTTGGCTGCAGATTAGGATCACCTGGAGGGTTCAAAACAGGGTGATGCAGGGTCCTACCCACAGAATCCAGACTTAACTGTATGAAGCAGGGCCTGGGCTTCTTCAATCCTACTGCTTTCCTTTCTTTTTCTTTCTTCCGCCCCTTCCCTTCTTTCTTCCTTCTCCCCTGCCTCTCCTTTCACATTGCACTATCTAGGTCTGCAGGATACTGAACAGAAGTGGTGATAATGAGCATCCTTCTTTTGTTCCCTATCTCAAAGAGAAAGTATTCAACATATTCCAATATTTGCTGCTGTTGTTATTAAAATAGAATTCTCCACTGATTGAGGTGATCATAAGCTTCTCCTTAAATGTGAAGAATTACATTACTAATTCAAATTAAGTTAGAACAACCTTGCATTCCAAAATCAATGCAACTTAGTCACTTGTCATACTCTTCATATATCACTGGATTCAATTTGCTACTCTTTTGTTTAGGATTTTTGCATGTG
Source organism: Tarsius wallacei (assembly GCA_963574415.1). NCBI lineage: Eukaryota > Metazoa > Chordata > Mammalia > Primates > Tarsiidae > Tarsius > Tarsius wallacei. The sequence goes on along the minus strand of CAUYQG010146936.1, from coordinate 6,699 downwards.
TTGATGGAAGAGACTAACTTGTTAATCTTCCTATTTTATAATGTTCCCTGGGAAGGTTTTTGTGTCAAAGTTATGCAGGTTTCATAAACTTCTTTGTTCTCTGGAAGAATTGGGTTAGGTCAGAATTATTTATTTCTTATATATCTGTGGTAAAGCCATCGAGCTGGAAGTTTCCTTATAGAAAGTTTTTTCCCCTTAAATATGTCTCTGTGTCTGTCCCACACATTCAGAGGGAGGCAAAGATGCCAAAATTTATGTGTTTGATTTCTTTCTGAGATAACTGTTTTCAAGTGCACGCGTGTGTGCATGTGTGTGTGCTTAACCTGGGAAGAATTCTCCACTGTTCACGTCAACTACTTTTGTTCTTTCCCTTTTTCTCAACAATTACCTTCTCTCTTTCCCCAACAGTTGGGTGTGCTAATTTTTGTCTCTGTCATGAACATCTGTTGTTTTTTAACTATGCAGCATCCATTCTTTGCTGGGTAGCAGCACTCCAAATTTCCTCTAGGGAACAATCTTCCCCTACTTCGACTCCAGGACTATGCCTGCAATGTGGCATGAGTCAGTGTGCATTCCATCCACTGGCAACATGACTGCTTTAGAAACAGATGTGCATCCTTAGTGCACAATGGGAGCCGGGGCCAGACATCTGAAACCTTTTGAAAAGAGAGTCTTTCTCTTCTTCCTGCGCTTGAACCTGAAAGACTAGACACTGAGCTGTTCCAGCAATTTTGCCACTACAAAGGGTAACTAAGTGTGAGAAGGTTTCTAATTACAGATTCAACTTTTTAATGTTTATAGCACTTTTCAGATTTTCTATTTCAATAGTAGTCTGGTAAGTTGTATTTCTCTAGGACATTATCCATATAAAATTTCAAATTCTTATCTTTGTTTTAACATTTGTAGGATTGTAGCAATGTCCCCTTTTGTCATTCCTGATATTGATTATTAGTTACTAATTACTGCTTGTCTTCCCTCTTTCTCCTTTACTCAGTCTCCCCAGGGGCTTATTGATGTTATTAGTCATTTCAAAGAACCACCATCAAGCTCTGTTGATACTCTATTATATATTTGTTTACTATTTCATCAATTTATGTTCTTATCTATTTTATTTCCTCTCTTCTTTATTTGAGCTCCATTTTCTCTTTTCTTCTAACTTTTTACAGTGGATACTTTGATGATTATTAGTCTTTTCTTCTGTCTAATATATGCATATAAATATGAAGTCTCTGCTAAATATGGTGTTAGCTGCGTCTCACAAGTTTTGATATGTAATATTTTCATTAGCATGATTTTCCATCATTTGGAATGTTTTATTAATTTCCATTATAATTTCTTCTCTGCCCATGAGATATTTATAAATGTACTGCCTAACTGCCAAACATGTGGAGATTTGCTAGGTATCTTCTTGTTATTGAGTTCTGGCTTACTTTCAACTTTCACCAGAGAATATGGGTTGAATGATTTTGATCCTTTGAAACTTGTTGAGATTTATTTTGGATCTGCTTAAGGTTACATTTTAAAATATCCTACGTGTACTTAAAAACACTGTACTCTTCAACTGTTGAGTATAGTATCCTATACATATAAGATACTAGTTCAGTGGTTAAAACCTTTTATATCCCTATTGATTTAGTGTTCCTGTTCCCATAATGGCTGTAAATTTTTCTATATCTTATTTTAGTTCTGTTCATTTTTGCCTTATGTATTTTGAGGCTATGCTATTAAATACATGCAAACACTGAATTATTATATCTTTCTGGTGAGTGGAATCTTTCACCATTATGTTTTTGCTTTAAAGTCTACTTTGATATAAAAATAGCTACACTAGCTTTCCTTGGGTTGCATGCTCTAGTTTTTTCCATTGTTTTACTTTTAACCCTTTGTATTCTCATGTCTTAGTTTGTTATTGGTTTGCTCTGCTTTTTTCTCTTTTTTTCACTTTTGATAATCTTTGTGATTTAGTCCATTTACACTTAATGACTAATCTATTTGGGTTAAAACTACCATTTATTTACAATGTTATGATTCTCATAGGGTTATTTTAGAGGACACAGCATGCATTCTTGATTTGGCTTTCTGTCCAGGCAACATAAAACCCTGGAGCCTGTTAAGTGCATTTCCCTCCCTGATAAATATGCCCAATTTTCATATATTTTAACACGTCAAATATATTTTAAACCTCAAAAGACCTTATCTTTTTATACAGTCAGCATTCAGTTAGATCCATCCACATGATATTTATAATTCCATTGGTTTGTATTCCTACCTGCATTCTGGCCTTCCATCTGGGGTCACTGCTCTTCTGTATAAAAATATTCCCTTTGGCTGGGTGCGGTGGCTCAAGCCTGTAATCCCAGCACTTCGGGAGGCCGAGGCGAATGGATTGCCTGAGCCAGCAGGTTCGTGACCAGTCTGAGCAACATGGTAAGACCCCATCTTTACAACAAATAAAAAAATTAGCTGAGCTACTTGGAAGGCTGAGACAGAGGATATCTGGAGCCCAGTAGGTCGACACTGGGGTGGCTGTGAGTATGCCACTGCACTCTACCTGGGAGACGGAGTGAGACTCCAAGTAACAAAAAAAATCCCTTTAGTGTTTCCTTCAGTTGAGACAAGCAGGTAATGAATCTTTTTTGCCTTTATTTCATCTTCACTCTAGTAAGATTTCATTACCAGGGTTCAAGGTTGGTGCTTATTTTCTTCAGCACTTTGATGATGGCAGTATTCCTTGTCTACTGGCATACGTTGTCTGTATTGAGATAGGAGCTTCCAAACCTTTAAATGATCTCCTTTAAAGGACCTGTTTTTTTTTCTCTAGCATCCTTTAAATTTTTCCACTTGCTTTGGGTTTTTAGCACTTTAACTATACTATATTTAAGTATGGATTTTTTGTTTAAACTTTCAGAGTTTGGAGGCTTCTTAAATTAATAGCTTAATGCCTTTCAATATTCTGCATTATCTCTTTCAACTTGCTTTTGCCTCATTCTGTTGCTTTCTGGGACTCCAACAATACTGTGTGTTTGATCATCTCACTGTAACCCCTATATTTCTTAGTTCCTTTTTTTCTATTTCTCATCATTTTCTTGTCCTTATTTTACTTTAAATAATTTCTTAGGAGTTACCTTTTAGCTTGTTGATCCTCTTCAGCAGTATACAAACTATCCACTGAGGTTTTAACTTCTGACTATCGTATTTTCAGTTCTGTAACTTTCATTTAGCTCTCCCCGCTCCCAGTATGGTTTCTAATTCTTTGATGAAAATTTAAGTCTAGTTATTTGTTTTAATACAGTAAGCAAGCATAGCTCTTTGTCTGCCAGCTCCTTGGAGGATTCTTGTTTGTTAATTTTTTAAATGTTTGGTTTTTATCAGCTTTACCGAGGTATAATTGTTGCAATAAATTGCATGTATATAAAGTAATGTTTATTTAAGTTTTGATACAGGCATATATGTATAAGCAAAACCATCACCACAATCAATGAACATAGCCAGTGTTTTCCCAGATGTTCCTCTCTTCCTGCCCTGCCATTATTTCCAGCTAACTACTGATCTGTTTTCAGCCTCCATAGATGAGTTTGCATTTTCTAGTATTTTATATAAGTGTAATCACAGAGTATGTGTTCTTTTTTGTCTTCTTTCATTCAGCATAATTATTTTGAGAATCATCCATGATGTAATGAGTATCCTTTTTATTGCAGAGGAGTGTTATAGCACATGGATAAACCACCAAGTGTTTACCTGTCCAATGCTGAAGGACATCTGAGCTGTTTTCAGGTCTTAGCTATTATAATTAAAGCTGCTGTAAGCATTCCTTTTAAGTCTTTGTATGGACATCTGCTTTAATTATCTTAGGTAAGCATTTAGAAGTGAAATATCTGGATCATATGTATTTGCAAACTTATTTTATAGAAATTAGCAAACTGTTTCCCAAAGTTGTTGTACTATTTCATACAGTATATAAGGGTTCTGGTTCCTCTGCAGCCTCATGAACACTTGATTTCAGCTATTTTAATAGGTGTATAGTGGTATCTCACTGTGGTTTTAATTTGCATTTCCCTACTGAACAACAATCTTTTCATATACTTGTTTGACATCCTCATATCTTAAGTGAAGCATCTATGCAAATATTTTCATTAGCTTGTTTATTTTCTTACTTCTGTGTTTTGAGAATTCCTAATATTATGTGGACACAAGCCCTTTATCACATATATGTTTTGCAGATATTTCCTCCTAGTTTCAAGCCTATCTTTTCATTTCTTTAGTATCTCGCAAAGAGTAGACATTTTAAATTTTGATGAAATTCAGTTTATCAATTTTTTTGTTTTATAAATCATGCTTTGGTGTTGTATCTAAGAAATCTCTGGGTCACACAAATTTCCTATGTTTTCTACTATAATTTTCACAGTTTTCAGTTTTACATCTAGGTCTACATTCCATGTTGAATTGATTTTGTATGTAGTGTGAAATATGGGTTAACGTTCATTTTCTTGTATATGGATGACCAACTGTTTCAAAACTGAAGACTGTCCTTTCTTCACTAAATGTCCTTTTCATGTTTGCAAAAATATCAAGTATCTCTATGTTGTATGGGGCTATTTCGGGACTCTCTATTTTATTCATTGATCTATTTTGTCTATCTTTATATCAACAACATATTGTCTTGATTACCATAACTTTATAATAATTATTGTAATCAGTTATTGTTAGTTCTCCACTTTATTTACTATTCTTTTTTTTTTTGAGACAGGGTCTTGCCATATTGCCCAGGCTGGTCTCAAATTCCTGGGCTCAAGGGATCCTCCTCCCTCAGCCTCCCAAATCACTGGGATTCCAAGCATAAACCATTAAGCCCAGCTAGCTCTTCAGATTAGTTCTTCTTTTTTCAAATTCCAAGGTCCCTTTTGTTTCCATATGAAATTCATAGTTGGCTTCTCAATTTCTACAAATAGACTGCCGGGATTCTGATTTCAGCTTACTGACCCTAGAGGTCAATTTAGGGAGAATAAACCTTGTTATAATACTGTGTTTTCTGACCCATGGGCAGTGTACTTGTTTAGATCTTCTTTAATTTCCATCAGTATTGTTTTGTAGTTTTCATTGTACAAGTCTTACATATATTTTGTCAAGTTTAACCCTAAAAGGTTCATATATGGTAAAGAATAATTTTTTTTTTAGGATTTCAATTTTTTACTGTTAGTATTTAGAAATACAATTTATTTTTGCTTATTAATCATATATCCTACAGCCTAGCTCACTTACTGGTTCTAGTATATTTTTTAAAGACTCCATTGGACATAAACAAATTTTATGTAAATAAAGACTGGATGTCTTTTATGCCTTTTTGTGAACCGCCTAGACTATCCAATAAAGAAAATAGACATGGTGAGAATAGACATCCTTGTTTTGTTCCTGATCTTTGGGGGAAGATTTCAGTTATTCACCATTAAGTATGATATTATCTGTAGAATTTTGTATAATTTCCTTCATGAAATTGATGAAGTTCTCTTCTATTCCAAGTTTATCAAAGATGTTTATAGTTGTTGGATCTCATCAAATGCCTTTTCTGCATTTATTGAGATGATAGCACTAATTGTCCTTTTCTTTTTCTAATTTAACAAATGATGAATTGCATTCTTTCCTGTAGCTTTTTACAGTAACTATCTTAATGTATTTGTCTGCTAATTTTAACATCTGTATCAGTTATGGGTTGGTTTAGAATGTGGGATTTTAAAAATATTGTCCTGTCTTATAATTTTGATTGGATATTATAAAATTTACCATATTGGATGCTGGATGAATTTGTATTCCTAGAAACATTCTTGACCTCAGTTGTAGTATGCAGCCAAGTTACTCTGAAACAGTTTGATCTTTTCAGATCTTGCTTTTAAGATCTGCTAGGTGAGATAAGAGGAGCATTTAATCTAGAGTTTTTAATTATTATCCACAACTGAGGCAAGATCCTTCTTCATACTCTACTCAATGTCCCTTGAATTATAAGGCTTTGCAGCTGGCTGGCAGAAACAGACATCCCTAGGCCTGTGTGAATTCCCAGGACTACTCTGATCCTTTGGGTCAGTCATTTATTGGCCTGGGCTAGTTTCCTCACAAACGGTACTCTGTTAAATAATCAAGGGGAATTCTCTCTGTGCAGGTCTCTCCTTTTCAGAACTCTACCCTAAAAACTCTTTTGGGTCTCCCAAAACTCTCAGGTTGGTCTCTTCACTCTAGACACTGCTAAGCTTTGCCTGCTCTAGAATGAAAAATTTTTCAAGGCAGCAAGCTGACAGTGGAGGTTATTTTTTTTGCCTTTTTCTTTTTTCTTCAAGGATCAATGTCCTCCATTGACTTCTGTTCAAAGCCCTGAAAACCATTGTTTTATACATTTTGCATTCTTTTGTAGTTGCTTTCTGAAGGAAAGTAAATCCAGTGCCTATTATTACATCTTGGCCAGTAGAAGTATGAGGATCCATTTTTGTGTCTATTGTTTCTGCTGTTTTTTGTTTTGTTTTGTTTTGTTTTTGAGTTGGAGTCTCACTCTGTCGCCCAGACTGGAGTGTAGTGGCAGCTCCCGGCCACCGCAGCCTCAACCTGCTGGGCTCCGGCGATCCTTCCGCCTCAGCCTTCCAAGTAGCTGGAACGACAGGCACGTGCTACCACACCTGGCTAATTTTTTGATTTATTGTAGAGATGAGGTCTCGC